>APFE031495299.1:125100-211075 GCA_000404065.3 Pinus taeda
TATGAATTCATAAATAAATATTATATTTTTTAATATTGAATTGTAAAAAATGTTTAGCTTTTCCCCAAACAAGTACATTCGTATGGGTTCAAAAATATTATGTATTTTTATTTTTATTTTTTTGTGTTTAGACTATTGGAAAACTCGACCCATCTCATACTTGTGTGAGTCTCATACTTGACACTTTGATGCATCCCACAGTTGTGTGAGTCTTCTACTTGTAACATGTACTAGTACATGTGTGAGTCTCATAATTTTCCCACAATTGTCAGTCTTATAATTGAAATATGGAGTCATACTTGTGTAAATTAGAGTCTTATACTTGAAGCATGGACTAGTACTTGTTTGAGTCTCATACTTGTCCCATAGTTGTGAGAGTCTTATACTTGAAAATGAAGTCATACTTGTGTGGGTCTTGTACATGACGTTGAGTCAATTTTGACCATTACCACAATTTCTCTTATAATTAAGTTGAGGTTAGACCCGAGCTACCCATGTAGTGGACGGAAAAATGGTCAACCCACTAGTGGGACTATGGAAAAAAAATATTTTGTATTGGCTATGGTTAGTATGTTGGTTGATGAACCACCATGAATTGATTCTGAGGGAAATATTGATGTAATTAAACAAAGAAATATGTTGAATAAAGCTAGAAATTTTGTGGAAAGAAACACTAGAGTAAAAACATGCTTGGAAAATTTGAATACCAATGGATTGGATCAGATTTTGTTAAAAATTCATTCAATAAATACAATCAGTTGAAGATAAATACTGAGAGAAACACTACAGGAAAGCAAATAAGACTTTGAGGAAAAACAAAAGAAAAGCCTAGCCTAAAGGGTATCTGTGAAAGGTGGGATGTTGCCAAGGAAATCTGCTACAAAATAAGGTTAAAAGCACGTTATGTGGAATAAAAGGTGGTTGTTGATTCCAGGCAAAGGCAATCTTTGCTTGGTGGGGATTAGAATTTGGTCCAAGGTTATGTGGATCAATGTAGTCTTAGGCACAATTTCCAGAAAAAATAGCTAGTTAGATATTATGATTATTGTTGTTATTCACATTATGGAATAGAGTTAATCATATTTTCTTTATCATTAGAATTAATGTCAATATATGTTATGAGGATGTTCTTGATAATTTTATTTTTATGAAGATAATTTTTTGGAATGAGAATTTAATTATAATGCTCTATTATGAGAGTATCATTAGTAGTTTCGTTATGAGAATACAATGTGTTAGTGTGAAAATTATTGTAAGGTGTAGCAAAAATACTTCACTTAGGTCACTAGGTGACAAGTGAACCTAACAAAAATTTGATGGCTACTATCGATTTAGATATCTAAGACAAAGACAAAACCCTTAGTAAAAGAAGATATGATCTAGAACATAAAGCAACAATATAAAATATCTAGTATAATAACCCAATTGGAAAGACTTCTTTAAATGAAAATATTTTATTAATAACACCTGGTGAAGGACATCTACGTATGGGTTTGTGAGTATCCCTCCGTGGAATGGGTTCTTTCATGTCCTTGATGCTTCAAAAAAATTATTCTCTCTCTCAATATGTGAAAAACCTAGACAAAAGTAGAGAACTCTAAATGGGAGCTCACAAAAAAAGACGATAATGTTGACAATGATTATGATCATGGTGAAGAATGAATGAAAAGCCCTTCTTTTTATAGCAAAATATGGAATTAATCTTGAAAATGGAGAATAATAAAATATTATTAACCAAATTCAAATCTAAACACTTGGAATACTTTATTATATTTATTGGAGGGAAAATATATTTAAAATGGTTAAATACCTTTATTTAGAAATAATTAACAAATAAAATGATTTATTAATTATTTCTCTGCAATTAATAAAGGCAAGAAATCATAATTATTAAATAATGATTTAATCATTATTCTAATAACATAAATAAGGAAATTTAAGTAACTAATAATTTATTTCAATATTCCTAAGGGATTTACTAAAATGTGACAAGGAATAATTATTAAATATTGATTTAATAATTGTTCCTAGAGAAAATTAAATAAATAATGATTTATGTAATTATTGTCATGGTGTGTTTTTAGTTAAATTGGAAAATCATTTAATAAAAGTGGTTTACTAAATTATTTTCCACATTGAAAGTGATTTTACTATTGTAAAATTAAATCTACATGGTGTATTTCGATCCACCTAGATAAATGGCTAGGTGATCATTTATTGGTGATAAGGGATTTCCCCCACATGTATGAGTGTTAGGAGCAAATTGTTTGACCAAAATACATTTTAGATTACACTTCCAGGAGACACCAAAATGGGAGTCAAACAGAGAGAGAGAACTGAAGTGGGTCAAGCATGAACAAATAAAGGGGGGGAAAGACCTACTAAAATGATAGAACTATCATTTTATGTGGTCGTACAAGATCTCAAATAAGGTGGGGAAGGCATACTGATGCCCACTGAGATAACTACGTACAAAGAATAACGATGAGCCCAACAATGTGGGACTGAGCTATAAAGTACATGATACATGCTACATGATACATTGGCATCAATCGGCCAGAAAATAATACAATGGATCCCATATACATAATGCGCCCATAAAAACATAGGCCATGATTGAATACAATAACATCTGAGTACATGAGACATAATGCCCCTCAAGCTGACATGGGAAGGGAGGATCACAACCAAGGAAGCCATGTTGAACATGAAAGGGCTCTGAAGATCTGAAGGGATCATTTGAAGGAGAAATACATGCTGTCGGTGCTACAAGTGGTAGAAACTGAACCCATCAAATATGTGGAACTACATCCGAGGCTTGATCAACATATGTGGTGATCTAGGCATTTGAGGGGCTACCTGAAGGGCCACCTCCTCATGTGGTCTAGATCATCTCATGCACACCTAGGAATCATTGGGACAATCGTCTGGGTTACCAAACCATTAAGCGTATGAATTTCAATCTTGCGTTAAGGAGCTAAGGTCGAGCACATGAGAAACAATCAAGTCAAAGGGCAGTAATGAGTCCATTTGTTTGATTTGAGGCACCAAGTAGACATGAAAGATTGAGAAAAGGTACATCACCCTCTAGACTACTCTTCTGGAATAAATGTGTTCAGGTCGACATAAGAGAGCATGTCAGAGTTAAGACAATGAGGAATCCTCAACAAATGTATGAGAAAATATAGCACACTGACTAATGGACTGATAATAGTGCTAGTGATGGAGGGAAATAAGATGAGTGGTGAAATGATAACTTCCCTTGTCACAGAATAAAAAATAGTTTACTTGGAAATGACTGACCCAATTCTAGAGAGGATGGTCAATCACTCAAAATGAGGGTTTGACAAAGATGGAGTTGAAGAAATAGAGGTAAAATATGAGTAAAATGGGAGAGATGCGACACGATGATGAACACAAAATTTTAGCGGGACTCAATGGGGACTCAAAATAGACTCCATAAGTGCAAGAATGACACATCTAATATTCTCTGAACAAGGGTAACTCGATGATGCTACCATGTGCAGGAGGCCTTATGGGCACCACGAAAACATGAGTAAATGATTGTTACTAATGAAGTAAATTGACACTTGAGTTAACTAGTGAAAAGTTAAAGTGATACCAGAGTACAATGTAGGTTTTAACCCCGTATAGAAATTATGTGCATATAAATTCTAAAACACATAAAATAAACAATGGGAGAGAATAACACATAAAACACATATACACAAATATTTTCCCTTAGATCCCAAAATTGAGACTACAAGCTTGATTTTTCATTATGTTCATTTCAGTGTTACAATACATATACATGCCAAAGCATCCAATACCATGGACCAAAAACCATCGCATCCAATACCATGGACCGAAAACCATCGTGTCCAAAAAACATATGTGAAAATCATGCACAAAACCATAAGTGGGTCCGCCCAACCTAACATAGGTTCCAAAACCAAAATTTTCCAAGGTGCTGCCTCAGACCCCATACAGTGGGGTTATGGGTACCCCTCAAACCCCCTAGTTAACTACATGGGCTAGTCATGGAAAGAATATAACACAACCCAACATTCTCCCACTTGTTGTTTTCTTTCCACAGGGGGCCACATCAGAGATTAGTCATTTATCCAGCCCTACAATGTCCATTGTTTCTCTACACCAAGAGAACTTCTCAGAGCTACATATTTTGTCAATGCATCTGTAGTATTCTTCAAGGTGTCCACCTTTACTAGTAACACCTTTTTGTCTTCTATCATATCCCTCACAAAGTGATACTAAACATCAATTTTCTTTGTTTTTGAATGGTATGAAAGGTTCTTTGCCAAGAAAATTGCACTTTGGCTATCACATTCTATCCTTATAGCTTCCTGTACTAACCCCATACTTGAACACAATCTCTGCAACCAAACTACTTCTTTGCTTGCATGAGCGGTTGCCATGTATTCTACCAATATAGTTGATAGTGCCACTACAGATTGTTTCTTACTCATCCAACTCACTGCACCTCCAAATAAGTTAAACACATACCCACTTGTAGATCTTCTCTAGTCCAGAACTCCAGCATAGTATGCATCAACAAAGCCATGAATATCCAACACTTTGTCCAATCCTGGTCTTCCTTGGTAGCACAAACCATAATCACTAGTGCCACACAAATACCTGAAAACCCGCTTCACTGTTGTCCAGTGCTCCTTCCCTGATTTTGACATAAACCTACTCAATACTCCCACTGCATGTGCAATATCTACTATAGCATAGACCATTGCATACATCAGGCTATTGACTGCACTTGAATATGGAACATGGGACATATCCTATTCATTTTCTTATGTCTTGGGCCACTGTTCATTAGACAACCTTACACCTACAGGAATAGGAACCTTCACTGGTTTACTATCCTGCATATTAAACCTCTGCAATATTGTCTCGACATACTTCGTCTCGTTTAACTAGAGCATCTTCTTTTCCCGATCTCTTTCAATTTGCATGCCCAAAATATAGATTGTAGCACCAAGATCTTTCATGTCAAATTTGGAGGAGAATTGGGTCTTCAAATCTTGGATAATTTCTTTGTCATTTCCAAGCAGCAAAAGATCATCCACATACAAGACAAGATAAATAACACGGTCACCAATTAATTTAAAATACACACTATGATCTACTTTGCTTCTAGTGAATCCAAGTCCCTATATAAATGTATCAAATTTCTGATACGACATCCTTGGTGACGGTTTTAACCCATATAGAGACGTCTTTAACTTGCATACTAGTTCTTTCTTACCATTCACTGCAAAACTTTGAGGTTGCTTCATGTAGATCTCCTCTTCCAGATCCCTGTGAAGAAATGTTGCATTCACATCCATCTGTTCTACATTAAAATCAAAAGCAGCAACAATAGATAAAAGTAATCTAATAGAAGTTACCTTGGCAATAGGAGAAAAAATATCACCAAAATCAATTCCCGGCACCTGGGAATAACCTTTTGTTACCAACCAAGCTTTGTATTTCTGCACCTTTCCTTCTGTATTTGTCTTCTTCTTGAACACCCATTTGCTTCCAATGGTTTTCCTTCTAGCTGACAATTCCACCAGATCACAAGCCTCATTTTTGTGCAAAGATGCCATTTCATCAACCATGGCCTCTTCTCAGAGTTTTCCATCTTTTGAATCCACTGCTTCCTTCACATTTCTGGGATAATGATTAGTAATAGATAAAGTAAAATTTGAATAGAAAGCAGATGGACTATACCTTTTTCACTGTCTTCTTTCTCGAACTGATCTTCTTATAGCTGGAGTTTGTGGCTCTTCATCTTCTGATTCCTCCTTTGTTGTAGAGTCTAATTCTTCCTCCTTCAGCTCAAACTCTATCTTCAAAAGTTCATTTGGTTGGACTTCATGTTTAATAACGTCATCCACCTCTATAAACACCACATCTCGACTGTACACAACCTTCTTTGTTACTGGGTTCCAAAGCTTACAACCCTTTAAACCATCCTTATACCCAATGAAGATGCACTTTTCAGATTTACTATCCAACTTGGTTTGTTTCTCCTTTGGAACATGTACATATGCGTCACATTCAAATACCCTTAGATGTGAAAGAGAGGGTTTCTTACCAGTCCATACCTCTTGTGGAGTCCTATCCTCCAATGATGATGAAGGTGACCTATTGATCAGGTAACATGCAGTATCCACCACCTCTGCTCGGAATTCATGTCCTAACCCTGCAACAGTGAGCATGCTTCTTACCCTCTCCATCAACATCTTGTTCATTCTTTTTGAAAATCCATTTTGCTGAGGCATATATGGAGTAGTCTTATGTCGTGCTATACCACACTTCTTACAGAATTATTCAAATTCCTTGCTACAAAACTCTCCACCATTATCTATCCTCAACATCTTTATCTTCTTGTCTGTCTGATTTTCCACGAGAGCCTTAAATTCTTTAAACCTATAAATGACTTCATATTTATTTTTAAGGAAATATGTCCATATATTCCTTGAGAAGTCATCTATAAATGATACATAGTACACAAAGTTACCCAGTGATGGAACCTTCACAGGTCCAAACACATCACTATGCACAAGCTCTAATATTTGTTTCAGCCTCTTACCACCATAGGGGAAACTCACCCAATTGTACTTCCCATATACACAATTTTCACAGAAATAAAAATCCAGAGAGTTATTACTCATACCTTCTACCATACCTTTACAATGAAGTATTCGAAGGTGTTTCTCTCCAATATGTCCAAGCCTCTGATGCCACAACATGGTCTTCTCTCCAGAGACAACTAGATTTTTTGCTCCACTTTGTTGAACCATAGAGCTGTTGCACCCATCAACAATCATGCTACCTTGCAGCTTGTACAGAGTTCCAATCCAAACTCCCCGCATCAATACCAGTGCTCCCTGAACCATCTTGCAGGTATCCTTCTCGAACACTATTTTTACAACTGCATCATCCAGCTTGCTTACAGAAATTAGATTTATGGCCATTGCAGGAATATGTAGAACACTAGGAAGTGTTCTAACTCTTCCACCTTGCAACTTCAACTTTACCTTTCCACGACCAATGATTTTAGCCTTCCTATCGTCCCCAAAGAAGACATCACAACCATCATATTTGTCATACTCGTAGAACCACTCTCTATGGGGAGTGAAGTGAAAGGATGCACCTGCGTCAATCAAATGCCTCATGGTCTACAAGTGTACTTGAAGAATCCAAGTACACATCCCCACCTTCAACTGAGGTGGTTTTCACCTCTACAGAAGGAGCCTCATCAGATCCCTTTCCTTTGTCAGGAGCTTTAGATTTACAGTCCCATTTCAAGTGGCCTTCCTTTCCCCATTTCTAACACACTACCTTTACAACTTTTCTTAGAGATTTGGATCTCCCTCTAGATTTATATCTCCCATTCAATGACTTATTTTTGTTTCTATTCTAGGACCGTCTTCGTACATACAAGGCATCACCATTCTGGCTCTCCATATTTTTCCGTCTCATCTCCTCTGTCAATAAGGCTGAGACTATTTCGTCAAACTGCAAGGTACTTGCATTGCAACTTATTGGAATAATCAGACTATCCCACGAATCTAGTAGAGAACAAAACAAGCTAATGCCCTTATCTTCATCTGAAATTTTAATATCAATGGATGCTAACTGACTTACCATAGTTTTAAATGCCTTCAGATGATTTTTCACTGAGTCTCCATCTTTCATCCTCAGGTTATACAACTTTTTCCGTAGGAAGAGTTTATTCACCAGAGACTTAGATTGGTAGAAATTCCCTGACTTGTCCCACCAAGCCTTTGTTGTAGCTTCCCCCGATACATTCAACAATACTAAATCTAAGACACATAATCGTATTGTGATCTTTGCTTTTCGATCCAGCTTCTTCCATTTGTTCATCGGACACTCCTATTGGTGTAGTACCCAGATCTACTACAATCCACTAATCTTTATCCACCAACAATTCCTCCATCTTGAGTTTCCACAACTCAAAACTCTGACCATTAAATTTCTTGATCTCTATCCTTCCATTGGTCGCTATCTTCTTTCACCACCAGAATCGATCTCACAGGTCTCCCACTGAACAGGGTCTACCACAGGCTTGAGCGAAACCCCTCAGCAATAAAGACATCCCCTTAAAGCGAAATCTTCTCTTATACCAAGTGTAGGTTTTAACGCCATACAAAAATTACCTGCATACGAATTTTAAAACACATAAAATAAACAATGCAAGAGAATAATGCATAAAACACATATACATAGAGATTTTCCCTTGGATCCCAAAACCGGGACTACCAACTTGATTTTCCATTATGTTCCTTTCAATGTTATACATGCTAAAGCATCCAATACCATGGACCGAAAACCATCGAATCCAAAAAACATGTGTGAAAATCATGCACAAAACCATAGGTGGGTCCGCCCAACCTAGCATAGGTTCCAAAACCAAAATTTTCTACTGCACTGCCTCAGACTCCATAATGTGGGGTTATGAGTACCCCTCAAACCCCCTAGTTAACTACGTGGGCTAGCCATGTAAATAATATAACACAACCCAACATAGAACTATCTCAAATGAAGAGATTCGACTTTAAGAGGTGGTAAAGTGAAACCTTATGGAAAAATGGCTTCCGAGTGAAGTTTTAGATTACCAAAAACAAAGAGAGACCCATTATAAAACTCAGTGAGAAATTTCTATGGATGTCGATGTTTCATCAAATGGAGCTATGGTTTGGTCATAATGGGTGAAGAAAAAATTATAGTTTTTCCTATAAAAGGGGTTTTTGACTCCAAATCCAATTCATTTTCATAGTGAGCTGTTAAGAATTTGGAGAGCAGGAGAAGGGCCTAAACCTTGTGGACATCATAGTATAAAAATTTACCATCATAATTAGGATCTGTGACTTTCATATAGGTGACCTTACTTGTCTAAAAGTGTCCTTAATTATTCTTAGAAGCATGCTTCGTGGTGAAGAATCGAGGTAATAGATGTTGTGTGTGGAGCATGATTGTTCAGAGGTCTTTGTTTCAGCCGGATGTATACCCTAGGAAGTTTGTACACCCCTCCACGCAGGGGGTGTGTTGGGAACTTATCCCCCCCACGGGGGTTCAGGGGGGGCCCGATCCCCCCCAGCTGAGGGGTCCGGGGCCCAACAGTCCCCTGACGGGGGCTCGGGGGTAGTGTCCTTGAAGCTAAAAACAGATGTAAATTTTCCTTGTAAAAGTATAGTAATTTCTAGTCAATCATGGTTGTTCATTAGGCGGATGATCTCGCGCTAGAACTTATGTTTAGTTTAAGGTTTTTTGCCCCACAAGGCAACCCCTCTCTTTGTATGAGGGCATTGTATTTGACGCTGTCATAGATGTGTATTCTATGTGTGAGCGAGAAACGGAGAGGTGAGACTGTGAGAGAAAACATAGGATATTACAATGGATTTGTTGTAGGTTGTGTCTCTTCATTTTTTTGGATAAAATAAAGGAAGGATTGGCTATTCGGGGTGGACGTAGCCCAAACTGGGTGAACCACGTATATCTGTGTCTCTCTTGTTTCATGCATTTTCTGTGTTTATATTTCTACAATATTTTATGTGTTCCATTGCTCCGTAATATATAATTTTCTAACAACTGGTATCAGAGTCGAAGGTCTATTTGTTTGATAAACTCACAGGGAAGAAGGGTTCCTTGTTCGAGTGGGAGAAATGGCAGAAGATGGTAAGTTTAGGGTCGAGAAATTTAACGGCCAAAACTTCTCATTATGGAAGATGCAGATGGAAGATTATCTGTATTAGAAAGATCTATACCTGACATTGGGGGGAAAAGCAAAGAAGGTGACGGATATGGAAGATGAAGAATGGAACCTTTTCGATAGAAAGGCACTCGAAACAATATGGTTGTGCCTTGTAGCATCGGTCGCCTTGAAAATTTCGAAAGAAACAACGACAAAGGGTTTGATTAAGGTGTTGGAGAAACTATATGAAAAACCCTTGGCCTCAAACAAGGTATTTCTTATGAAACAGTTATCTAATATGAAGATTTCGGAAGGTGGATCTATTGCAGATCATTTAAATGATTTTAATACTGTTACAAGTCAGTTATGTTCTGTAGGGGCAAACTCTGATGATGAAGTTAGAGCTCTATTATTCTTGTGCTCATTGCCAGAAAGTTGGAATGGTTTAGTAATGGCCATTAGTAACTCTGTGTCTAGATCTAGTACTTTAAAGTTTGATGATGTTGTCGGTGCTATCCTTAGCGAGGAAATGCGACAAAAAAGTTCTATTGAGACATCGGGAAATGCTTTGAGTGCAGAGTCTAGGGGAAGAAAAATGGAAAGAGGAAAGAGATCAGGATATCGCAGTAAATCAAGGAAAGGTAGATCCAAGTCCAGATGAGGGATAGTGTGTTGGAAATGCGGAAGGAAAGGACACCTAAAGAAAGACTGTAGATCTCGGAAGGGAAAATAAGGAGATTCACAGCAAGAAAACAATCATGAAGCAAATGTGACAGGTGAGGTGTTACAAGATGCTTTGATTCTTTCTTTCGAAAATATAACTGATTCCTGGGTGGTAAATTCAGGGGCCTTATTCCATGCCACACCTGATAAGAAATACTTTCATGACTATGTTCAAGGAGATTTTGGACAAGTTCGTTTGGGTGATGATAGACCTTGTAAAATTTTTGGCATGGGTAAGGTTCTTGTAAAACAGTAGAATGGAAACCAATGGCTACTAAAGGAGGTAAGGCATGTTCCAGATCTAAAGAAAAATCTAATTTCAACAAGGTAGTTAGGAAGTTAAGGTTTTGTGACAACTTTCACAGATAAAGCTTGGAAGGTCACCAAAGGAGCCTTGGTAATAGCAAAAGGCAAAAAGGTTGGTACATTGTATTTATGCAATGGTATTTCTAACTCTGTTAATGCTTTAACTTCCAAGGGAGTAGACGCAGCATTATGGCATCATAGGCTTGGACACATGAGTGAAAAAGGAATGAAGATTATTCACTCAAGGAATTTGTTGCTGGGTTTGAAGAATGTCAATTTGGACTTCTATGAGAATTGCATTTATGGAAAATAGAAGAGAGTCAGATTTCTCAGAGTTAGAAAAGAAAAGAAGAATGAAAAATTAGAGCTTGTGCATACAGATGTATGGGGACCTGCTCAGGTATCATCTCTTGGTGGCTCTCATTATTATGTTACTTTTATTGATGTTGCAACTAGAAAATCTTGGATTTATTGTATTAGTAATAAATCTGATGTATTTGATACTTTCAAGAAATGGAAAGCTTTGGTTGAGATTGAGACAGGAAAGAAATTGAAGTGTCTTAGATTAGACAATGGAGGTGAATATTGTAGTAAAGAATTTGAGAGGTACTGTTCAGAGCATGGAATTTGCAGAGAGAAGACAGTTCCAAGAACACCACAAGAAAATGGTGTGTCAGAAAGGATGAACAACACAATCATGGAGCGTGCAAGGTGCATGAGATTGCATGCAAGATTGCCTTTACAGTTTTGGGTAGATGCTGTAGATACTATTATTTATCTAATAAACAAAGGGCCTTCAAGTTCCTTGGATGGTGGTGTTCCGGAAGAAGCATGGACAGGTAAAAAGGTAAACTACTCTTTTTTAAATCCTTTTGGTTGTGAGGCCTTTGTCCGTATTGATAAACAAAATAGAACAAAGCTTGAGGAAAAGTCAAAGAAATGTACCTTTATTGGATATGGTGTTAATGATTTTGGTTATTGCTTATATGATTATGAAAATCACAAAATCATTAGGAGAAGAGATGTAATATTCAATGAAAAGGTCTTGTATAAGAATCAGTTGCAGGAAAAGAAACAGGAAAAATAAAACAAGGAATACACAATTCTTGATGAAATCACTGAAAAAGTAAAGCTGCCTGAAAATAATAATAATCAACAACCACAACAGCAGCAACCACCACAACAGTAATAGGCACCCCAAACACCTGAAAGCAGTGTTAGAAGATCTACCAGGATAAGTAGACCCCCTGAACGATACTCTCCTTCATTATATTATTTACTGTTGACTAATTCCGGTGAACTCGAATGTTATGAAGAAGCAATGCAGGTTGAAAGCAAGAAGAAGTGGGAGGTATCCATGGAAGAAGAGATGGACTCCTGAATGCATAACCAGAATTGGGACTTAGTCAGGTTGCCTGCAGGTAAAACTACATTGCAGAATAAATGGGTTTACAGGCTGAAGGAAGAAGATGGAGGAAAACAGAGGTACAAAGCTAGACTTGGGGTGAAGGGGTTTGCACAAAAGAAAGGTATTGATTTTGATGAAATATTTTCTCCTGTTGTTAAAATGACTTCAATCAGAACTACTTTTAAGTCTAGTGGTAGTTGAAGATTTGCATCTTGAGCAGCTAGATGTAAAGACAACCTTTCTCCATGGGGATTTGGAGGAAGAGATATATATGCCGCAGCCACAAGGATATGAAGTGAAAGGGAAGGAGAAACTTGTGTGCAGGTTGAAGAAGAGCTTGTATGGCTTAAAACAAGCTCCAAGGTAGTGGTATCTAAAATTTGACAAGTTTATGTTTGAACAAGGTTATACTAGATGTCACTCTGATCATTGTGTTTATCTGAAAAAGCAAAGTGATGAAAGCTATATTATATTGTTATTGTATGTAGATGACATGCTTGTTGCAGGATCTAACATGCAGGAAATAAATGTGCTCAAAAGAAAATTGGCAAATTCATTTGCAATGAAGGATTTGGGAGCTGCAAAACAAACCCTTGGTATGAGAATAACTAGAGACAGAAAAAATCGTAAATTAACATTGTCTCAGAATGAGTACATACAAAAGGTGCTGAAAAGATTTAATATGCACAATGCAAAACCAGTTAGTACACCTTTTTCTAGCCATTTCAAACTTAGCAAAGAAATGTGCCCAAAGACCGAAGAAGACATGGATTATATGTCTAAAGTTCCATATGCATCAGCAGTTGGAAGCTTAATGTATGAAATGGTCTACACAAGGCTTGATATTGCACATACAGTGGGAGTTGTAAGCAGGTACATGAATAATCCAAGAAAGGAACATTGGATGGCAGTGAAATGGATTCTCAGAAATTTGAAAGGTACCACAAATTAAGCATTATGCTTTGGTGGTTCAAACATTTCCCTAAAGGGATATGTTGATACAGATATGGCAGGTGACAGAGATAATAGCAGGAGCACTACAAGATATGTATTTACTGTTGGAGGAAGAGCTATTAGTTGGGTTTCAAAAATCCAATGTATTGTTGCACTTTCAACAATAGAAGCAGATTATGTTGCTCCTACAAAGGCTAGTAAAGAAATGCTCTGGTTACAAAGGATTATGGGTGAATTGGGTAAGAAGCATGATAAGGGCACGTTATACAGTGATAGCCAAAGTACCATTCATCTTGCAAATAACTTAGCATTTCATTCCAAGACTAAACACATATAGCTCAAGTACCATTTCATACGATCAGTGTTGGAAAATGGACAGTTGAAACTGGAAAAGATACACACTAGCCAGAATCTTGCAGATATGCTAACAAAAGTTGTAACCAGGGAGAAACTGAGAACATGCTCAATTTCAATTGGTCTTCAAGGATGATGATGAAGATGAGAAATAGCCAGGTCCAAAAGAGGAGTCATTGTCCAGAAAATGAAGCAGCGATGGAGTTGCTACAATCATTCTCCAAGTGGGAGATTGTTGTGTATGGAGCATGATTGTTCAGAGGTCTTTGTTTCAGTCAGATGTATACCCCAGGAAGTTTGTACACCCCTCCACGCGGCGGGTGTGGGGGGGACTTGTCCCCCCCATGGGGATCCGGCAGGGTCTCGGGGGCAATGCCCCCGAAGCTAAAAACAGATGTAAATTTGCCTTGTAAAAGTATAGTAATTTCTAGTCAATTTTGGCCGTTCATTAGGCAGATGATCTGACGATAGAACTTATGTTTAGTTTAGGGTTTTCTGGCCTAGAAGGAAACCCCTCTCTTTGTATGAGGGCATTGTATTTGAGGCTGTAATAGATGGGTATTTTATGTGTGAGCGAGAAACAGAGAGGTGAGATTGTGAGAGAAAGTAGAGGATATTACAACGGATTTGCTGTAGGTTGTGTCTCTTCATTTTGCTGGATAATAGAAAGGAAGGATTGGCTGTTCACGGTGGACCTAGCCCAAACTGGGTGAACCACATATATCTGTGTCTCTCTTGTTTCATGCATTTTGTGTGTTTATATTTCTACAATATTTTATGTGTTCCATTGCTCTGTAATATATATTTTTCTAACAATAGAGGAATACATGAATTAACTACTAGAGAAGTTCTAGGGTCATCCTCGCACATCTATTCAAACATGGGGACCAAGTGGTAAGTGTGGAATCACATTGAGTAAAATATTTGAAGATATGGTATCCGTTATTTAAAATATGTGATGTGAATATGGCTCATCGAAGAGGCTGGTGTGACAAACTATCCAAAGAATCAAAGGATAATTGGCCATATCTAGATCATTGGGGTCTAGGTGGAGACTTATTTTAATCATATTAGAAGTGGCTACGGGTGGAACCATCATGCCCCCAAGCATGGGATACTACCCCCTAACATATGTGATGGAGGAGAATGATTGGGTATGAAAAGGTGGGAATGATGCACCCTAGCAGGAGGAGTTTGTGGAGCACCATTGTGTTCCATGTTCTCAAATAAGGGATTCAAGAATCATGGCCCAAATGGCATGAGATCCTCCAAAGGATGAGGAGGAGATGGAGGGGCATGTGTGCTCTCCATTTTATATGGATAGATGTAGTACGCTATGGGTATACCAATTTTATTTAGAGTAGTGGACTCCAAACACATTTGGTTCATCAATTGTTCACGGTTGTCTTCTTGTGGGAAGAGTGGATAGATACAGCTAAAGAAAGGAAATGGTGGATTACCAATATCGTTTGGAATTGCATATATTAATCAAATGAACTGAATTTCTGGGTTCACATACATGGTGTCACTATACCAAAGAGTGGCTTCGCAGATAAGGAATTTATGCTCACCTAGAAAATATGGGAGTTCAACAACAAGAATGCCTAAGGGACTAGGTTCTTGAAGTAATATGGAGGAATGACTAAGTGGATCTTCTTGAGAGTGACATGAATTGATATGGGACTCTAGAGGTTCTTCTAAACACAGAAAAATAATGGTACTAGAGTCAACACTATTAGATACACTAAGAGGGTTAGGGAGAATTGCTTCTCATGGACTTTGAAAAATGGATGTCCCCTTACCCAAACATTCAGTGGTAATGTAATGGCCACAAGGTGGATTTGGTTCAAATTCATGGGTTTGAAATAAAGGGTTATTGAACCGATCAACCTCACGACAGATGAATTTGTTGGACTCCATAACATATTGGTCATAGGTTTTCTATAGAAGGAAATACGCACTATGGTGCATATTATCCCAAGGATAATTAGGGGTGGTCCTAGATTCCATGATGTCTTCATTAGAATTAAACATGGGCGGATTGGAGGAAGAAATACCAAATGATGTTGAAGAGCTACTTGAAGAATCTTCATGAGAGACAACGTTCACATATGCATCATCAAGGTTGGGAGACAGATGACTAGTAGATGTAATATCTACCGATGTTGAGACTAGTGTGTTCATCAAAGAAAGTTCAACAGAATCACAAAAGGAGACATCAAGGGAGTTCCAAGGTATCAATATCATGGACGACAATATGTGGAGAATATGAGAAGAACTATCTTCCTTCTCGACATTAGGGGGAGGGATCACACTGGGTGTTTGAGAGACCTCCTATTCTAGTGTAGGAGTGGGACCATAATCAATAGGTAAAGGGGAGGTCGACTCATTACAAGTGGCCTCTAATTCCCAAAGCACTTGAAGTGTATTGTGAAAATATTGGAGATGGGAACAATTATGGGAATAGTGGCCATAGTTATCACAAAAAGTGTATGGGTGGTTTGTGCATAATGATATTTTCTTCGTAGATGACTTAGGCAAGGTGACATGGACATCAGGAATGTTAGAATTAGGGAAGGTATCAATTACCACATCCGTAACATGACGGAATTTAAGAGAGTTATCAGTGGCATGACTAGAAACATCACACAAAATACAAGGATCTATAGGATTTGATGGCTTAGGAGGCGTTGGAGTTGTTGGGGGGCTTTTTTGTATTCAGTTCCCTTTTTGTAGGCTTTACCCCCCTTAGAAGATACTTTTGCAACAAGAGTAGGTTCTTATCAAGTTTTTTTTTTAACTAAAGCAAAGGTAGGTGTAGGAACAAATGGTTGGACCGAGGTCAAAGCAGTGTAAGCTTTCAATCAATTGGGCTAAGTACTTGTTGGGGGATCAATGAACTAGACTGGGATCCCCAAGATAAGATTGGGTAGAATCAACGTAGCCATAACATGTGTAGAATAAACTCCATGAGGTTGGAATAAGAACAATATGTAACCAAAAGAATAATGGCTTAAAGGAACTCCTCCACATTGGTTAAGGCCTAGGGGGATAATTTTAGGCATAAATGGATTAGGAGAGATACTAGTAGAAGGAAATGGTCCTTGAGGAGTTGTATCGATAGGCAAGGTTAAGTAAGACACAACAGGTTGTGGAGTTGTAGTCTTGTGTGATTGCATACCAGACCATTTGTGTGTGGCTTGCAATGCTTGGAGCATGAAAACACTCGATGAGCTAGGCTCAAAAGGAGTAGGCAGTGGGCCATAGTAAGCATCAAGAAAAGTGGAATCTTTATACATTTGTCATATCCCTTCTCAAACACATTAGTAACAGGGTGTTGCTACACAATTTTGCAGATTTTTTTGATAAGGAAGAGGGCCCCAGACTTCCAACTTAGGGACATATGGTCCAAATTGACTTTATTTAGCTATTAGTGGAATGTGGGGTCCACCCACATAGGAGTTTGAATTAGCCATTTGATATCCTTCGAGTGAAAATCGAATTCATGGATGGAGAGGCCCACATGAAGCTAAGGGGGCCCAAGGAGTTATATGGAGAGATCAGCTCTCATTTTGTTGTCATTCTAACTATTTGATAAAAAAAATCACTCTCGTACCTTTTGCTACTTAGTGAGTCTACTGGTTGTTTAGCCATGAGTCTTCTGGAAGGAATATCAACGTCTACTTCGGGGGACCATCTATGCTCACCTTAGGGAGGTCGTTCAATAGAGATTGTGGGAGTTTCCAGTAATGATTCACAGCTCATCCAACCATGTAGAGGAAGGGACTGTGTGCTTTATGGGCAACCGAAAATACAAAGAGCTTGATTTAGTGACTCAATGGGCTGAAGATCCAAAGTCAAAATCAAAGAAATTTCCTTTTGGGCTTTTCTGGGTTTTGTCCAAGGAGTCTAATGCAAAAAAGACAGATTTTTTTGGGTAGTTTTTTGGCACTTTCCAGCAAGCCGTAAGTTAGTAGATGTAGTTGGAGAGCAACTCCCAAGAAGCTGAGAATCCAAAGCCAAATCCAATGAAATTTCCTTTTGGGTTTTTCTAGGTTTTTTCTAAGGAGTCTAAGGCTAAAATGGCATAATTTTCTAGGCAGTTGTTTGGGCATTTTCCAGCAGGCCGAAAGTCAATAGATGTAGTTGGAGAGCACCTCCTAAGAGGCCGAAAATCCAAAGTAAAAATTAGAGAAATTCCCTTCTGGGTTTTCCTAGGTTTTGTCCAAGAAATCTAATGTTTAAAAGGAAGAATTTTCTAGACATTTTTCAGCCACTTTTTATTAGGTTGAAAGTCGGAAGATGTAGCTAGAGAGTAGCTCCCAAGTGGCCGAAAATCTAAAGTCAAAATTAGAGAAATTCCCTTCTGGGTTTTTCTGGGTTTTGTCTAAGGAGTGTAAGACTAAAAGGGAAGAATTTTATGGGTGGTTTTTTGGCACTTTCTTGCTAGACAAAGTTAGTAGATCAATAGTTTGCTAAAACAACAAAGAGCATAGTAGAGCAGGGGTTCAACAACCATCTTTCCAGCTATTCTACCAACTGGGTTTGGTCCATCTTGTCCTTAAGACAAGCTCAGGTGTGCTACTCGATTTATATATTGTACTCATGCTCTAATATTTCATAATATATGCCTCAACAGTTGTAGTATTACAGTGTTTCATAGGTGTTTGCTAAAAAATTTTAATTTTCCAGTGTTGCACTGTTTGTTTAATTGGTTTATCACTTAAACTATTGTTTAGGAACATTACAGTGGTGTCATAGCCATAATAATGACTCAGCGTGTGGGAAATATTATAATCAAACAACATGGCAGTTGCCTGGAATGAGGTGGTGAGGATACAACAAATGATGATTGATGTGGGGAAGAAATTTATTCATTACTCAGTTGGGAATCCAAACATGATTGCAACAAATGTGAAGTTATTGGGGGGACAATCGAGGGCATACCAATCATTTCATCATGGCATTCATGTGTCCCTCTCTTTTTGACAATTTTTTGAACTAAGGGGTATACACAAACTAGTGGAGATTCAATGGGATTTTGCACGGTTGATGAGAAGTATTAAGAAAAAATATGAGAGAGTAGTTGAAGGGGTCATAGTTGGCAAAGAGTTAGTTGAGCATTCATCCATTGATGAGCTATTCAAGGTTGTGACTGAGTTCTAAGGTGATAAAAGTGCACCACATGTTGCTGAGGTGCTAGAAGACAACTCCATTATTGTTAAGGAGTTGATAGGTACAAAGGCCTCTAGATCTATCACAAAGTTTCAGGATGTCAATCACCTACAACTGACTAGTGAGGATATCATGCATATTAGGTTGTCTATGGAGGAGCATTTGAAGGCTCATGTCGAGCACATGATGGAGGAGGATGTGCAGCCATCATTTGGGTTAACCAGTGATGAGGGGCAACATAGAGACCACACGTTGGGATTTCAGCACAGTTTTCTTCAGAGACACACTAATAGGATCTACAACATTATGAACCCATCCTTACACATTGTATTGAGAGAGGGAGAGTTATCTAGACATACCAAAGGAGTTGACCAGGTTAGTAGAACTGTTGGGTCACCTTTTCCCATTGGAGACAGAGAGACAGAGCTACCTAGTCAGAGGAGACGGTTAGAGTTTCACAAGATGCAACATCTTCATGTGGGCCTTTATCTATGAGATAGAGCTTGTGCATTCAATCCCTCTTGGGGTTGGATGGTGAGAGATTCTCAATTGGTACCTGGTAGAGTGGGCTAGACTCATGGGGATGCTCATAGTTTGAAGTAAAGCTTAGTGGGAGCTCTCAAACATTGAGGGTGTTGGAGGTGCAAGTTGGCATTGGGGTCCAAACAAGGTTTCCTATCCGATATTAGACATGTGGGATGGCTATGGAATTAATAAGCTAGTCAACCCCATGCATGAGTGCATGCATTCCTTGGGGGAGCTTGAGTTGATGCTAATGGCTAGGTACTTTGTGAGAAAAATCCGTTGGTTTCTTTGTCATGTTTGTTGTGTATGGGGGCACAGGATGATTACCATTCTCTAGTAGGAGCTAGTTCAAGGAGGTGGAATGGGTAGGCCACCAGACTAGATATTGTATTGAAATGATGTTCTCCCATTGAGGTTTAGGACTCAAGGGTCACAGGCGATCGACACAATAGAGATATTCTCCCTAGCAAGAGTGGATTTAGGGTGCTTAGGTCTACCAAGATGGACAAGGGGACATGACATATGTCATGGTGGGGTCATTGTCAAAGTGGAAAACTCTTTTGCACATGTAGGATACCTTATGTTACAGGGTGGTATGGTAGTAGGCAGTGGTACACAAGACTACACAGAGTCAAGTCGTAGCATCCACTGTGATATAGAGGGATGTGGCCTGATGCATACAAACCCAATTCTAGGCCGTAGCACCTAGTGGTGTGCAGGGCCATGCAGCGAGGAGTAGTGGTCGTTAGAGGAGTATGGAGATACATGGTGGTATACCATAGAATGTCAGTTTACACTCTAAGGTAGGAGGAGTGGCTCACATCACATTGAGGATGTGCAAGGAGTGACAGGTGCAATGACACAGGTAGGACATAAAAGCATACAAGATGGTATAGCCATAGTTGGGGGTACCTTGTGGTGTACAGGGATAGATTGCAACATACAACGGCATTTCATGGAGCGTGGTGGTACTTGGTGGTATGCAGTAACACATGATGCAGTGAAATAGGCTCTTGGAGATTGGCCTCCAGGGAGAATTATGGACATGGATAGTAGGTGTACCATTGGATGCAACTCAACTAGGATCGACGAGGACATTATCGAGCATTTTGAGACACCATGTTTAGTGGAGGTAGGGCCTCAAGGGAGTTATCAGAAGATCTGAGGTGGGGAGAGGGTCATTCATAGGATTACTCTGGAGCATTCCAATAGAATCTTGATCATACTCTTTGGGACATACCAAACCACGATCCTCCAATGTTGCTTATAATCGCAGAGAGTTTGGTTGTTTCACTTTGATACTCTCAATTCATGTAGTAGGGCATGGGGGACTCACCCTAGGCACTTGGATGACACACCATGTGTCATGGGTTGAGAGGAGACTCTCAAGTTGAGACACTTGGAAGGTGCACGAGTTGATGGTTACAAACTTAGGGATGGCAGGGTTGATTGTCAAGGTAGGATATGTTCCACCCCTAGGTTCACACATGGGGAGGTGACCGAGAGGGAGTTACATGGTTCTTTTTCAGTTGGACAACTTGAGACACTAGGGGAGACTGAGCTACAAAGGATGATGGCTAGGCTTCTGGTGGTACTCAAGCACATCATTAGGAGTTGGGATAATAGATCTCGCTATGTGATTTGGTAGGCACATACCAACTGGATATTTGTGGCACGGGTTCTTGATGCTCAATGCCTACCTATTGGATACCTACATGAGGCGGAGATGGGTCACAAAGGGTTCATAACAACTAGCAACATATCACAATGACAGACAAATAGGATTGGGGTTTGTATAACTCTAGTATGTTTATTGGATTTAGGGATCCAATGGATTGGCGGGATACTCAACTCCTCAGTGAGCATGGCCAGGATAACAAGTGGACTAATTCATTCATAGGTAGACACATGGGCAATCACTGATGTCCTTGCTATAGGAAAAGGCAGATTATTGCTCAAAATTTGGGCTAGCCATGGAGTGATAGGCGTTGGCACTATTGAGTCACTTTGGCAATATTGGCCTAGCCTCGATCATCCAATAGATTATGGTCAAGAGTTATGGGAGAGGAGGTTCTGGTATGAGCATGCTAGGCATTCATTCATGACCAGAGTGTCACGATGTCAGTAGGATAGGTTCCTTCTGTGAGGAACAGAGGATTTTGGCATAATAGGGTTGAGCGGTTCAACTACTCGTAGAGGTGAGCTAGTTTCTGTAGGGGAGGGTCATGTAGATCTTCCATTTGGTTTTAGTGATTCATTGATGGTGTGGGGAACTTCATTGATGTGGTAGGGTGATCAAGAGGAGGAGATTAGGGGAGGCCTGAGTAGTCGAGGGTTCAATTTCACCAGGATTGGATTGCATTTTCAGGAGTTTACTCTAATAGTGCATGAGATGGACTATTCGATAGAGAAACTTCATAAGGATTTGGGTGGAGTTTTACATCATCAGGATGCTCTAATTATTTGTGATAGGCACAGGCATTGTAATGGCCATATCTTGTAGGATAGTGAGTGGAGCTAGGGGAGCTTCACATTGATCAAGTTGGCTTCGGATCTTGGAGTATAGGGACTCCTTCACTATAGGATAGTACAACGATCATGGACAATCCAATGGCACATTTGGGACCATGATGAAGTTTGCAGTGATAGTGGGCATCCATAGTCAGAGAGGGTGTTCGTTCAAGCATTGCTTGAGGACAAGTGATGTTTGGTGCACTAGAAGAACTTTCCAGATGAGGATGCCACCTGGGAGGTTGAGCATATTTTGGACCACCCAGCTTTGAGGTTGCTTGAGGGAAAGCAACATTTGGGATGGGAGGACAATCATGTCACTTTTCAAACACATTAGTAACACGATGATGCTACATAATTTTTCACATTTTTTACTAAGGAAGAGGGCCCCACACTTTCAACTTAGGGACTTTGGGGCCAAATCAACTTTATTTAGTTGATAATAGAATATTCAGGCCACCCACATAGGAGTTCGAATTAGCCATTCAATATTCTTGGAGGGAAAATGGAATGGGTGGATGGAGGGGCCCACATGAGGCTAAGGGGATCCAAGGAGTTATAAAGAGATATCAACTCCCCTTTTTTTTTTTCATTTTAAATATTCAATAATCAAACTCACTCTTGCACACCCAGTTTCTTAGCGAGACTACCGACTATTTATACACGAGTGTTTCATAGGGAAGATTGAACCTCTACTTTGGGGGACCATTAGTGCCCGCCCTAGGGATGTTGTTCCACAAAGATTGCAGGAGTTTCCAGTAACACTTCACAGCTCATCCAACCATGATGAAGAAGGCACTGTGTGTTTTTTGGGCAGTCGAAAATACATAGAGGTTGTTTAGCCACCTAAGAGGCTGAAAATCCAAAGTCAAAATCAAAGAAATATTCATTTGAGTTTTTCTGGGTTTATTCCAAGGAGTCTAAGGCTAAAAGGGCATAAATTTTTGGGTAGTTTTTGGGCACTTTCCAGTAGGTTGAAAGTCACCAGATGTTGTTGAAGAGTAGCTCCTAAGGGGCTGAAAATCCACCGTCAAAATCAAAGATATTCCCTTTTGGGTTTTATTAGGTATTGTCGAAGGATTTTAAGACTAAAAAGGAATAATTTTATGGGTAGGTTTTGAGCACCTTCCAACAGACCAAAAGTCAAGAGATGTAGCTGAAGAGCAGTTCCCAAGAGACCAAAAATCTAAAGTAAAAATGAGAGAAATTTTATTTATGTGATTTTTTGGGTTTTGTCGAAGGAGTCTAAGGCTAAAAGGAAATAATTTTCTGGGCTGGTTTTGGGCACTTTCCAGCGAGTTGAAGTTAGTAGATCAATAGTTTACTGGGATAGTGCAGAGCATAGTAGAGTAGCAACTAAATAGCCATCTTTCTAGCTATTCTACCACCTGGGTTTGATCGAGCTTGTCCTCGAGACAAGCCCAGGTGCACTACTCGATTTATATATTGTACTTATGCTCTCATATTTCATAACATATGACTAAGTAGTTCTAATATTACAATGTTTGATGGGTGTTTGCTAAATATTTTTAATTTTCCATTGTTGCACTATTTGTTTATTTGGTTTACCACCTAAATTAATATTTAGGAACATTAAAGGATTTCTAGAGAGATAGCCGAGATAGTCTTATTTTATGCCGTGGAAGAAATGTTTGACTAAGGTGAATTTTGGGATTTTGGATCATATTACGTCAACTAATCAATTGTGATGATCTTTCCATCATGGGGAAAGAACATATTGCAAAAAACTACAAATGTGACAGGTAACATGGCATATGTATAAGCATGACCCAAAAGCATGTTATAGTATAAAGGAGCATCGATGACTTCAATGCCAATATGGACAATCTTGTTAGCAACCAAGGAAATTTTTAAGGAAAGACAATTATCTTGAAGTTTAAAGGCATTGGTGAATCACATTCGTCCCTAATATGCAAAAAAAAAAATGTTTATTGATGTATTTGTAAAATTATTCAAATTTATAATGATTTTGTATATACTCTTTATTAATATTAATATTAATATTAATTAGTATTTTTAGTAATTTATATTTTGGATTTTTTAAGGAGTTTACTTGCAAAGTCTATGAATATGTAAAATAAATGTGAGTAGGAGGTTTAAAGTTCTAATTTCCCATTAAGCATTAGGTGAGTGCCTCATTCATCTAGGGGTTATAGTGCAAGTCACTAGATCTACCAAGTGTACACCAATTGGCTTAGTCCCCACCACTTATCACATGATCAAACATCATGGGGAGAGGTGGTGGATGGAAGCTACCTTGCACGGAATTAAACTATCCAAACGGGTGTCCAAACTCAACCTTGCTTCTCACAATTTTAGTGAAAACATCCTATGTGAGGGACCTAACTTACAATAAAGTTCCAATATACTCTATGCTAAAATTGTATTACTACATATGGTGCATTCTCTAAATTGTAATGCTAGATAAGGTTGCATCCCTAATTTTTTTTAAATGGCATGAATATATTTGTATCTAGCATCATGGTTATGGTTGTCCACATTTTGTCTAACTTGTACTTGAAATCAATGTTTCCTCTTCCTAATGCTCGTCTAAACTTCGGTGATGAATGTTCCACTTCATGTTTGGTTATAATGACCTAAATACATATACGTGGTTCCTCCAACTATATTCACATCGCTTCATTGAAAGTTAATAAAACTATATGCACCCCACTTGTTTCAAAGTTAACAAACTATATGCGTAACATTTATTTCAACGTTAATAACACATGTAATTATTCCTGAATCGGTGATTCCTACTATAGCATACAATTATGTTTAACCCTCGCTATGGTTGAAACTCTTTCTCAATGCTACAACGGTTACACACCCCCACCACACCTCGAACTTGCTCATTTCACATGTGCTGGCCCATGTGAATGGGGTATTGTGTCACATAGCCCTCACTGTGGCCGAGGCGATGGAACTTCAGTAGCTCATGACTCTTCTCACTCATGAAGGGCGTAAAACCTTTCTTTAAAACCATGTATTTTTCCACGTCCACTCTCCATTCATTTGGTTTATTTCTCTTCCACCAAAGCCAAGGGCTCTGCAACAATGCATTATGGCCTTACCTACTAGCACCCATTGCCTGCCTTTATTGTCATCGTCTTCTATTACAGGGTATCCATATTTGAGCCAGGGCCTTGCAACAGCTTCGAGTCTATTTGGCATTAAGGAGGCTCGACTCACCACTCCTTTTACGCATTTTCCCTTAATACCATTGTCGAAGTTGCAGTTGGAAACGACATAGGTCATTCATACTTGCTTCATTCACCCATGTAATTCTCTTCATTACTCTTTGTAATTCCTTGCCCATAGATAAACTATTTTATCTTCAACGATGTTCTAATTACCTTTTTAAATGTGAATGGAGGTGATGGTTGCCACAGGGCTGATTTGAGGTTATAACAACTAGTAGGTAGTCACCTTCGTTGCTTTACTTGGTATCTTAGGTAAATTTCCCACTCTTGGGACTGTGGTTCAATTGTTTCCCAATTTGTGAGTTCATTCACACTAATATAAATCATTTTGGGGGTTTTGATATGAAGGTGAAACTACAAGAATGAGGCCTCTATTCCATGACAAATACACCGGTAATACCCCCTCTCTTCATCCTCCATTGAGTTGGGTGTATATTCTATTTTAATTTCGATTGGAGATGCTTTTATCAAATAATTTTATTGTCTTGAGTGGCTTTTGCTTTTACATGTATAATTGCAACATTAATTTAACCATGAACTATGGTTTCCATGGCTAGGCGAGTACTAACTGACAACTGTTACTTCCAGGTCAGTTTCCTTACATGAATCCTCCCTTCAAGGATCATCTTACCATAGTTGAGGGACTGGGGAAAACCAAGGGGTTTCCTAGCCTAGCTTTGCTATTTCGAAATCTGAAACAACAGATTATATGTAATTTCATTTATGTTAAACAGGTCTCCTAAGTTTTAAAGAGCAAAAGAGTCAAGCACTCTCTAGATTCTCACATGTATACACTTGACTTGATTTTTTTAGCAAATATTAAACCCTTGTTCAAGGTTTTTTCCTTTTCTTATTGTTGGTAGTATTTATGCCTGCCGCATTCAGAATGGCCAGCACTAGTAACAATATCTACTAATGGAAAATTAATCTTATCGAATATTACCGTAGCATCTTGCTCTTTGTTTGTAATTTATATGATTATCTTATGTTTTTCATATGTTTGAAGTTTTAAAAATAATAACAACATTATAATTACAATTTCTTTATCATTTATTAAAAAAATTAAAAACCACATATTTCTTATTTACCAAACATATCTATTTAACAAATGTAAAATAACCAAGATTATATTTATTAAACAAATCTAGTTTATATTAACCAAACTTATATTTATTTAACAAATCTAGCTTATATTTACTAAACAAATCTATGTAAATAACAATTTTCAAATTTAAGTTTTTTTTATAAATTTTCTCATGTTAAATTTAGATTTGATCCACGCCTTGGCTAAATCTATGCGACACTCATATTATTCATCAAGAAATTAAAAATGACAAATACCCTATGATAATTTTTACCATTTAAGATTGCTTCAAGTAAATCTACTATATAAAAGTAATTCATAAAAGCAGTTTTTATAATTTTGAAATTGTTTAAAACAAATCCAATGTATGAAGAAATCCAACATACACATTTAATTTTCAAAATTATGCATGCTGAATATATGCAATAAACGTGCATTTGAAATGGACACAAAGGTCAGATAAATCTATCCGACGATGCGCAAAAGCCAAGGGAAAGGCTTAAATAAATCTATGCGAGGATGTTCCTACATTTATATGTTTGACATAAGTGCTCTTACATATGCAGATATCACCTACGCTTACAAATATAGCACAGAGGTGAAAGAATATAGTTATGAAGTAAATTGATTATATCATAGCAAAAAATATGTTTAAGTGCACTCCACAGACATCATGGCTAGTCCAGTAATGAAATAATACCTCAAATTTATGAAGGAAATGTTCCAAACTGCAATAAAAGAATATAAGACTTTTAATGCATCAAAGATGTAAAGATAAGTCAAGATCCACATGTTTTGTACGAATTAGGGTAACCATGGGCATTGTATTATTCTCTTGAGCATCTTCGTTTCTAGCCCTTTTCGCAGAACATAAATATGTCGACACCAATTCGTTATCACTTATGGCCTTTTTTAGAGAAGACATGGAGATTGACGAAAATTTGAGATCGTTAATGGCTGGCCCTAGTATCGGTTGATGTGGATGGGGATATGCATATGGCGTGCTGGGACCTTGATAAATATTGCCCTGAGGAAGATTACGGGAGGGATAATTGTAAGTGGAACTGGTCCCTCCCTAAGGTGGACCATAACTCATCTAAAGTGGAGTATATGGTTGGAGGTGTGAAAGGGTTCCAATTATACCATCCATGACATGAGATTCCCCTAGTGCATTAGCAGCATGAGGCCAAGCTAGATTGTGGATGATAGTGTAAACATAACCTGACTGGTCGTAAATCAGATCAAATTTTAGAGCTATTTGGAGTTCTCCTTCCTCGGAATGGGGGAAGTGAAAAGATACATATTTTGAAATGGGGGGTAGTAGTGACCTAAGAAACCAATCCATATAGACTCAGTCTTCGAATTCAGGAGCTCTAGAAATGGTCCTCCTCCTACATCATTCCTGAACATGGTCAGAAAGGTAGGTGGCCGATGTTTGACGGAAAGAAGTCAAAAGTTTGGTACCAATATCATAATGGAGAAGTAACTGGAAGTATCAAATAAACTTTGTGTTAGGATTCGCTAAAGTGGAATGGGTTTCTTTCGGTTGATCAACATACCACTTCACAACAGCTCTACTAAGTGTGCGTTGGAACAAATAAAGATAGATGGAGTCTTTCGTAATTGAATTTGATGAAAAACACATACGGAAGGAGAAAATATGATTAGTTGGGTCTTCTCTGGGATTATCTTGAAACTTTGGGATGTCTGAAGGGAGTTTAATAGGCATAGCTGGTCATCTAGGATCTTGGAGAAGAGGATCATTGATAAGCTGGCTGAAATCTAGGAGACTTAAACTAGCCATAAAAGAAAGTAAGGGAGTAGAAGTGACCACACCGATTGGGGTTTTACTACTGGAGGTACCTTGGTTTGTACCTAGGTTACCACCCTGGGTTCCCACACCCACATTGGTGCCTAACATGGTGGCGATCTGGGGTTGAGAAGACATCGAATCAGAGGATGAATTGGATGAATCAACAGAATCATAATCAAAATCAGAATCATGACTTGATTGAGGACTGGGAGGAGGTACTTTAACTTGATGGGGGGGATTAATATATCATAACTGGAACTGATGGTGGATACCTCGAATTTGATGTGAAAAATGCCTTATAAGCACAATGATGTCTAGAATAAAGGTTGATGATATGAATAAAAGAGAAACAAATAGTAAGAAAATGCCTAGTGCAGTGGTTCCAAGTGTAAACTAACTATTTTGCCGATGTTACTCTAATATAAGAAAACACATCCTATCAAAGAAAAAATACCTCTAGCCTATAGGTTATCTAAATCCTCAAACAATCCTAGATCTACTATTTCATATGACCTTCCAAAGAACTTCTTACTTTACAGAATCTCATCCCTAAAAGCAGAGTTGTCTAGAGAAAGGTGGGGTAGAGGACAAACTCCTTCCCACACCCAATCCTATGGGGTGCTCTCCTAAGATTGGTCACTGCAGTTACCTTTGTTCCATCGTAGTGGTCGGGTCTTGAGCTTCTCAGTAGTGATTCATTGCAGGGAATTACCTACCATGAGTTTGGTAGCCCTGATCTGAAAATCACCTTATGTGTGACCTCAGTTAGTTAATTGATGAATGAAGGTATTACAAGCTCATGTGCTAGTGTTTTTTTATGCTATTTTAGGCAACGGATCGATCAGATTGCAAAATACAAAGGCACTCAAAAATGGAAAATAGCAGAGAAATACAGTAAGAAAATACAAGAAGACAATAATTAATAAGGAGTTCACCCTATATTCCAGGGCTACGTCTCTGGTCCAGCTTTCAGTGGTAGCCTTCTTTCATTTTGTCTTTACAACAGAGAATTACAATGAAGGAGCTCAATATGAGTCTCCTGAAATAGAATTTGCTTGGCAGGGTGGTTCTTGGATGCCCCAAGCCACTAGAGTTCACAGACTCTTTTCCTTACCAACTCTTGACCTTTCTAGTATTTAATGGAAGGAGCCCAGTGTGGTGCTCAGTCCAGATAGATCCTCTTAGGGATGGCTTGAACCTCTCAAGCTCTTCGGTGCTTGACGCTGCCTATGGTTAGCTCGGCCCTCTATCTTTTTGCTTTTTACTTCACTATCTTTTCTTCGTTTTCTCTTCTTCTTAATTTTCTTCTCTTCTCTGTCATCAATGTCTTCTGCTTTGTTTTTTCATGGCTTTAAAGCCAATCGATCTCACGACTGTTTGATTCCCCTTCTTCCTTTTTCAAATCGCCTATTATTGTTCGCTTCGAATTCCCTGTTCTGGTGTCATCATCAATGACTCACATGGAATGGCCACTTGTCCTCTTGTGAGCTACACCAACTCTTCCTCGTCGGTTTAGTTATTTAGTTTACTCATGGAATGAGTCATCCACGACCTCGGCGGTCAAATCAGACCCCAAATCCTTGTAGATCTCAGGTTAATCCCTCGTCAAATTTGGTTCTTTCATGGGGCGCATTCTCAGCCGTTAGGTCTCGAACCTTCAAATCCAATGCCAATCGCTCATTTTGTGCGGTTGACTTGCTTGACCATTAACACGTGATGAGCGGCGGTTTTCTCTCTCCATCACTTGCCATGCATCGGGCGCTAAGTGGAATCACTCATTTTTCTCCAAATCCACTTACCACCCAAGGGTGCCCCTAATAAATACTGCCGGTTTTTGGAACACAGGTCCTGCCTTTAGCCTTTAGCATTTTTGCCATAGTTTTATTCGTTCCCATTTGACTGAGCGCTTCAGGGCCTTTCCATTTCTAGGGGTTTTCCCCAGCGCTAATTGTACATCAGAAACTACCTTATTTTCCTGATTCAGTCTTCCCAGGTGCCAGTTTCACGTCCTGCATAGTCTCCATGAGACTTGGTCACTGTGCTTTGACCGAGGTCCTCGTCGTTCCACACTGGCTACCAACTGCGATTTTTCAGAGGTTTTCTGGCCACTCTGTGCTCTTTGAATTCAAGGTTTGTCCCGATCTAATACAGTCATGGTACTTTGATTATTCTTCATTGATCCAATTTGGATGACAACCTTCCCACTGAAAAATATTTCGGATCACCAAAAGCTAGTTTTTAAGCATTGACTAAGTGAGGGTATTGTTGTCTCGTGTGTCCAATTTAAATCCACTTTGTACTGCTCGGCTTTGAACCCTTGAGCCCTACTTTGAGGTACTAAACATCTCTTTTGTGCGTCATCCTCACCTTGCTGTCCAAAATTGTGTCTTCCTGCAATTCATTAAGATATTTAAGTAGCAAGTCAATAGAAGGTAACTGACTCTGCTCTTTGGGATCCTTAATTAGAGAGGGTTCAAACAATCTCAAAAAATCTGCATTTACAACTGAGTAGATGTGCATGTAAGCTGGTAGATCAAGGTGAAAAGTATTTTCACCAATCTTCTCAAGTATTTTGAAAGGTCCATACCTAATAGGCTTTAGCTTTTTACCTTCACCTTGCATCCTGTCCTTGCTGATATACAACCAGGCTTGGTCACCAGCTTGGAAACTATGCTCCATCTGATGCTTGTCATGTCGGGCCTTGTATTTGGCTTACCTCTTTTCCAGTTGTTCCTGCACTACCTGGTGGATCTCCTAGATTTTTTCAATGAACCTAGTTTCCCTGTCCACATGACTGTGTCCCTCAACAATGGTATCTTTACCAAACAAAAAATCCAAAGGATAACTTGGTGTGAAACCAAAACAGGTCTCAAATTAAAGGAGATCTCTGTGTAGAAGAATGTTCTGCTTTGTTGTAAGCATGTTGCACATAACACAAAGTTCATCCCAAAGCTTAGGATGTTTGCTGCAATATCCTCTGAGTAACTAAATTATTGTCTAGTTAACTACTTCAATCTGGCCATCATTTTATGGATGAAAAGTTGTAATTTTCTTCAGTTTGGTGTCCATCAGTTCCCACAGAGTTGACTAAAACATTCCCACAAATCGGGTGTCTCAATCAGATACAATGGAAGTGGGTAATCCAAATTGAACCCATACATGTTTAAAGAACAGTTTTGCATTTTGTTCAGCTGTAATATGTTTATTACAAGGTATCAAAATAAATATTTTGCTGAACCTATTGACAACAACATATAGATAATCATGACCTTTCCTAGATTTAGGTAGTCCTCCAACAAAATCAATGGAAACACTTTCCCAAGGGTGAGAAGGTACTCGTAATGGAGTGTACAAGCCTTGTTTTTTGTTGCTAGGCTTGATTTTAGCACACATAGTACACCTTCTTACATATCTAGAAACTGTCTCATTCATTTTTTGGCCAATAACAAAATTTTTGCAACTATGCAACTGTTTTACTTACCCCAAAGTGACCTGATATCAGAGAAGTGTGTGCTTCTCTAATTATCTTTACTCTCTTAGTTTGTGGAACACAAAGCTTCCCACAATGGTATAAGAGTTGGTCCTTTACATGATAATCCAATTCTTCTACTCTTTTGCCTTGACTTAATGTTCCATATACATCTTTGAAATCTATATCTTGAGCATATTTTTCAATGTAACTCTCATGTAACACAAATTTATGCTTAAGTACACTAGATGCATTTATAATGGGTCTAGATAACATGTCTGCAACTTTACTGTGTATGCCCTTTTTATATCTAATGACTAAATGAAACTGTTGTAGAAAACCCATCCATCTATAGTGTCTTGAATGCTACAACTTAGTTTGGGAGTGTAGATATTGAAGTGGTTGATGATCAGTATGTATTACTATCTCTTTGCCCATTAAGTAATGTTTCCACATTTTCACACTTTGAACTAACACATACAATTCTTTATCATATGTAGGATAGTTAACTACTGCAGGATTAAAAGTCTTAGAATGATAACATATGGGTTTACCGAGCTGTGTCAACACTACTCCCATGGCATAGTCACTGGCATCTGTTTGGATCTCAAATGGTCTTTGTAGATCAGGCAGTGCTAGTATAGGTGTTGTACTAATCTTTTCTTTCAAGGTTTCAAAGGCTTTCTAATGTTTGCCTCCCCAATAAAACACCTTATTCAATCTTGTTAAAGCATGTAAGGGAGCTACAATTGAGGAAAAGTTAGAAATGAACTTCCTCCAATACTGTGTTGTCCCTAAGAAGCTTCTCAGTTCTGTATCAGACTTGGGTTTAGGCCAGTTTACAATGACTACCACTTTAGAGGCATCTATTTTCAATTCACCATCCCCTACTATATGACCCAAATAATTTAGAGATGTTTTCCCAAATTCACATTTTGAGAGTTTAACATGAAGTTTTTCTTTGTTCAAAACATCTAGTGTCTGCTTAACATGCTTTAGGTGTTATTCCCACATTTTACTAAAAATCAGAATGTCATCCAGATACACAATAACAAAATCATCAAGAAAAGGTTTGAGTACATCATTCATTAATGTCATGAAAGTAGCAAGAGCATTAGTTAAGCCAAAAGGAATAACTAGCCACTCATACAATCCCTACTCTGTTTTGAAAGTAGTATTCCATGCATCTCATTCTAGAACTCTGACCTTATGGTATCCATTGTGCAAGTCTAGCTTGGTGAAATAAATAGCTTCCTTAAATTGATGTAAAAGATCATCTATGCGAGGAAGGTCATAATGATTTTTTATTGTTATATTATTCAGTGCTCAATAATCAGGGAACATTCTCCATGAGCAATCTTTATTTCACACCAAAATGATTGGTGACCCACATGGTGATGTGCTAGGCCTGATGAACCCCTTCTTGAGCAACTCCTACACTGCTTCTTAATTTCAGCATTCTCTAAAGAAAACAACCTATACATTACAATGTTAGGCAAAGGATCATCTTGCTGCAAAATAATATCATATACTATTTCCTTTTTGGTTGGAAAACCCTTCGGTTCATGAAAGAAGATATCATACTCTGAAAAACCCTTTTCTAAATCAGCTTGCTATTTAGCATTACGGCCCTCAAATACATTGGTTTTATCAAGTTTATTTTCCTTTACAACCATCAGTAAGAATTTTTTGCATGAATTTATCATGCTTTTCATCTGCCCTGAGTTTATGAGAGTATAATTATTCTTGAGTTTATGAGCTCTTACAAAGAATTCGATTCCATCTTTGACAACTAGATAGTTGTTCTCAGCGCTATAGAAAAAAGTTTTTCTATGATACAAGTAATGACTTCCTAAAACAATTCCACATATATCCAAAGGAATTATGTCTAACTCAACCTCATCTACAAATGCTGACCCAAAAGAAAACTTGAGTTTTCACTGCCTAGTCACTTGTAGTTGTGCTTTGTCATTTAACCATCCTAATGGGTATAATTTCTTGTGAGGTGTAGTTGACAATCCCAATTTCTTTACAGTTTCTTTAGAAATTAAGTTTACTTGTGAGCCACTATCAAACAAAGTATCAATCTTTTGATGTTTGGAAATAACTTAAATATGGAAAAGCTCATATCTTTTTCTCCCATTTTCTTCATCAATAATAGATTGTGCAAAATTACTAGTAGATGCTTAAGAATTCTTACCTTTTATGCCTGTGGCTACAATGGTTGTTTCATCTCGCAAGTCTGACCCCAAATCTTTCTGAATAGTTGCAGCAGTATTCTTCTTCTTGCCCTCAAACATCTTAGGACTCAGCTCCAGATGTAGAATCCAACAATGCCCATCATCATGCCCATCCTTTTTACAGTGAGTGCATGAAGCCTTGCTTTTGTCTGTAGTGTTAGCCTTCCTTTTCCACTTCTGCTTTTTTTTCTCCTTGCTCTTGCTTGTAATGGGTTGGGATGGTCCCCCAACTTCTGCATTTCCATTCTTTCCTCTAGCTTCTAGATGAGTAGCTTGTACAAACACCTCATTTATACTAGTGGGATTAAACATGAGGATGGTATGTCACGTGTAGCTGCGTAGACCACCAATTTACTTCAACAAAGTATTTGGTGAGTCTAATGAGATTCCCAGAATCAATGCTCTCTTTCTAAATTCCTGAGTGTACCCTTGCACACTTTTCCCTTTCAACTGCTGAAGAGTTTGCCAACTCATCATGGCTTGTTGCATGTAGGCTAATGGATAGAACTTCTTTCTTATTGCAGACACAAATTCATTCCAGATAAAGAGAGTCTTACCATGTCTTTTCATGTCAACTTGGGTTCTGCCTTCCCACCAAACCAAGGCAGTGCCTCCAAGCTGTAGGCTTTCCAGCTGAATCTTTCTCTTGTCTAAGGCAATGTTCTATAGTCTGCAATAAACATCAATTTGTCTAATCCAATTGTCCGACTTTTATTCATTTAACTCTCCATCATATACGGGAAAATAAAATTTAACATCTAGTTTGATCAAAGATGCTTTCTTGTTATATACATGGCTATTAGGAGGTGTCAGAAAGCTTTCCTCTTTCCCTTTTCCTTTTGAGTGGTCATGGAAATGTGATTCATCTTCTCCTTTGTCTTGTTTAGAGCTTGATGAATCTTCATCCTTATGTTTTCTAAATTCCTTATACATTTCTTCTATCATGGAATTTATGGCTATGACACTTTCTATGAATTGAGGGTCTGGGCATATAGAATCTTCCTCTGACATTGTCTTCTGAGGATAGACTCTCCCAATTTCAGGATTAGTTTCGACCAACTCTCCTTCTGCTAATTTGAGCTTTTATCTAGTGATAATTCATAGCTTAAACCAACACAAGCTTGTGATAGTGTGTGTCTATGTTATTTTAGGCAACGGATCAATTAGATTACAAAATACACAGACACTCAAAATGGGAAAATAGCAGAGAAATATAGTAAGAAAATATATGAACACAACAATTAATAAGGAGTTCACCCTATCCTCCAGGGCTACATCTCTGGTCTAGCTTTCAGTGGTGGCCTTCTCTTATTGTGTCTTTACAACAGAGGATTATAATGAAGGAGCTCAATATGAGTCTACTGAAATAGAATTTGCTTGGCAGGGTGGTTCTTGGATGCCCGAAGCCACTAGAGTGCACAAAGTCTTTTCCTTACTAGCTCTTGACCTTTTTGGTCTTTAATTAAAGGAGCCCAATCTGATTCTCAATCCTGACAGATCCTCTCACGGATGGCTTGAACATCTCAAGCTCTCTGGTCCTCGACGGTGCGTGTGGTCAACTCAGCCCTCTGTCTTTCTGCTTTTTTCTTCACTCTCTTTTCTTCATTTTCTCTATCTTCTTCCTTTTATTCTCTTCTCCATCGTCGGTGTCTTCTGCTTTATCTATTCGTGGGTTTAAATCCAATCGATCTCATAACTGTTTGATTCCCTTTCTTCCTACATCGGATTGCCTGTTGTTGTTCGCTTGGAATTCCCTGTTTTGGCGTCATAATCAATCTCCCATAGGCAGTGGAATGATTCATCCACCAAATCGACAGTCAAGTCAGACCCCAAACCCTTGTACATCTCGGCTTGATCCCTTGTCAATTCCAGTTCTTTCATCGGGCGCATTCTCAGCCGTTAGATCTGGATCCTTCAGATCTGACGCCATTTTCTCATTTCGCATGGTTGATTTGTTCAACCTTTAGCATGCGATGAGTAGCCTTTTTCTCTCTCCTTCGCTTTCCACATGTCAGGCACTGAGTGGAATCGCTCATTTTTTTCCAAATCCACTTACCACCCAAGGGTGCTCCGGATAAATATCGCTAGTTTTTGGAGTGTGGGTCCTGCCGTTAGCTTTTAGCATTTCCCCACGGTTTTCTCAGCTCCCATGCGACCAAGCTCTTTGGGGCCTTTCCATTTCGAGGAGATTTTCCCAACGATGTGCAATTAATGCTATGTGCTAATCGTGCATCAGAAACTACCTCCTTTTACTGATCCGGGCTTCCTAGGTGCCAATTTCGCCTCCTGCATAGTCTCCATGGACCTCGCTCAACGCACTTTGACAAAGGTCCTCATTGTTCCACATTGGCTGCCAACTGCCACTATTCAGAGGCTTTTCTGATTGTTCTATGCTCTTTGAATTTGAGGTTTGTCTCGATCTGATATAGTCATGGTACTTTGATTATTTTTCATGGATCCAATTTGGATCAAGCACTGAAGATAATTGCTTGCACGATGACCTAGCCTAATCCCCTGTCAATCAGGTTTTTGATGCACTCCAGCTTTAACCATGGGATTGTGAAGGATTTTAATCTCCCTAATATGTGAACTTCTATGTCTTAATGAAAGTGACTCATGAGTGTTATTGGAAGCATGTCCCGCCGATTCTACACCTACACTAAAATTATTGTTTGGCCTTGATGCCCAAGTTGGCTTAATCTATGTTTGTTGATTTATTAAGGTGTATTGTTTCAAGTCTTGGCTTCGCGGTGTTAACCAAACTCATGTTCACTTAAGGTGTCAGTGTGTGAAAATAATGTTTCAAGTGGATGAGTTAATAAAACATATTTCATGATGTCATGTGCTACTGAAAGTAAAATTCTAAAATACTATAAATAAATATAAAAATTATAGAAAAATAAATAGTCAATCAAGCACACAAAAACCCCACCCATAAGGGCTACTAAAAATGTAAGCAAGAGAGAGAAAATAAGCTACTCAAAGACATAAAAAGAGGCCAAAAATATCTAATCTCAATGGACTCGGATCTAAAGTTTCTAAACTGTTCTAAATGATGCAAAAAGAAAAACAATGACCATAAGTGAAAATGGTTGCAAAGGATAGGTGTGAAGCTTTAAACCCTAGGATGCACAAGGGGTTCCTAGGGGGAAAAGGAAAACCCAAACTCTAAGTTAAGAAAATGTAAGATAAACTTATCCAAAGATCTAAAAAGTAATGCATTGGATCTGAAAAATAGTGGGTGAAAATGCTCAAAACCCTAGACTCCTCACTCATCAAATCTCTTCCTAACAATGTGGAGGTGTACTCTAAACCATAGCGGGGTTTTTCCTTCCTCAATGAGATAAGTCAAGTGGATCTAGGCCTAAGGGAGATTGAAAACATAGATGAATTACATAAACCAGTGTACAAACAAAACTCTCGCCAAATCTATAAAAAAATTGATTTTTTTGAGAAGACGTAGAAAACGCAAGTACTGACCTGCTTCTAAGGAAAATGCAATTTTCTGTCCAAAAAGTGTGCTTTGAAACTCACTCACGTGGCTGAAAAGTATGCTCTGTTCCTAGTGGTCTCGACTAGCAGATCTCGCACAGCTTTTGCCATATCCTGCTCAGCTGGTACCTATAACCAGTGAAAAATTCTAGAAACCCACTAGAATCCAAAAATTTGACAAAATAAGGTTTAATATTATAAACATAAATTGAGAGGCTAAATATAAGTGAAAAAATCCCTGAAATTTTTTGAAACATCAATCACCCAAGGACGTTGTTAGTACACTAGTGAAGTTGCTATTTGTTAGTGTGAATATTCTTAAAAGATGAACGAAAAGTAATTCGCTTAAGTCACAACGTGACAAGTGACCCTAACAAAATGTTTATGGCTACTGCTGATTCAAATTTGTAACACAAATAGAAAACCTGCAGTAAAAGAAGATACAATCTAGAACAATATAAAATATCTAGTATAATAACCCAATTGGAAAGACTTCTTTAAGTAAATAAATCTATTATTAATAACACTCGGTGAAGGATATTTAAAAATGGGTCTGTGAGTCCCCTCCATAGGATAGGTCCTTTGATGTCCCTTATCCTTCAAAAAAATGATTCCTTCTCAAAATATGTGAAAAACCTAGACAAAAGTACATAACTCAAAATGAAATCTCAAAGAAAAAATATGACAATGTGGACAATGATTATGATCATAGTAAAGAATGAATGAAAACCCCCCTTTTTGTACCAAAGTATGGATTTAATCTTAAAAATGGAGAAAAATAAAATATTATTAACCAAATTCAGATCTAACCACTTGGAATACCTTATTATATTTATTAGAGAGGGAAAAAATATTTAAAATGATTAAATATCTTTATTTAGAAATAATTAACAAATAAATTGATTTATTAATTATTTCGCTGGAATTAAGAAAGATGCGAAATCAAAAATAATTATTAAATAGTGATTTAAAAATTATTATAATAATATTAATAAGGAATTTAAACAAATAATGATTCATTTAAATATTCCTAAAGAATTTAGTCAAATGTAACAAGGAATAATTATTAAATAATGATTTAATACTTATTCCTAGAGAGAAATTAAATAAATAATTATTTTTCTAATTATTCTCATGGTTTTTTTTTATTTATTTAAATAAGAAAATAATTTAATAAAAGTGGTTTACTAAATTATTTTCCACACTGAAAGCGATTTTACTATGGTAAATTTAAATCTACATAGTGTTCTTCGATATGCCTAGTTAGAAATGGCTAAGTGATCATTTTTTGGTGATAACACAAAGTCTAAGACATATATGATTACAACAACAAAGGCAAAAAAATATCAAGGTAGCCTGTAGACTGGGTTAAATTGTGAGTAGGGTCTGAAGGATGTGATTAGATACTTCATAGGGATCATTAAACCTTCACTTCTGAATTTCTATGGCTTTGCATGTGTAGCTTAGAAAACAAGTTGGATTTGTGAGTACACAAAATTTGTTTATGATTTGTCTATATAATATTACTTAGCATTCCATTGGTAAAGAAGGGGGGAGTACCTGGAATTTTAGTGACCTAATACATGCATTAATGGAATCTTCTATCGTAATTTCAAAAAGAAATATATGGGTAAGTTCTTTTCCCGAGTGTATTCCTTTATAACCACTATATTTCATAATTGTATAAATTAGAAGCGAAATGAATCTGAGGGTTAGATCAGGAGTGATTTGACATGCAGCGCTGCAGTAACCCTCAATAGAAAGACTCAAGCAGGTGGAAAATGCTAATATGATGGGTCAAGTGGAATATATAGAGATTTTGTCATCTTACTCCACTCAAGCACTTGTCTAGCTGGTAACCCAAAGATTATTGGAATGAATCCCATCTCGTTCTATTGCACAAAAAAAATAGAACTAATAGTCAGTCATAAGGGATATATTCATAACATAATGTTTACCATAGTCTGATAATTTTAAACTGTAAAAAAACCAAGCTAATGATTGTATTTCACCTTCCAAAATAGTGACAACCACATAGAGCCAAACCTTATTTACTAAATGTAGATGAAATTGAGTAATGTTTTGATTAATGCACACAAAAACAATGGCATAAGAAAATTGGGGATTTGGAAATAAATATAAATAAAACCCAAAAAAGAAGTTGCATTGACTACAAAAGTACAATATAAGAGCATACGAATTAGGAGAAAAAATTACCATAGAATGACATGCACAGTGATATACATGGTCACAAAAATTCAATTGCTCATTTAAATTAAATATTATAGCATAACCAAAGGTAGATAAAATTACTAAACTTAGAATGGGCTCTTTGTGATCAACACTGGCATAAAGGAGACAAAAAACTCAGTAATAGCCAAGAGTAGTAATCCTATTACAGGCAGAGAGTGAAGCTCATGCTTATGACAAGTTTTGAGCACATACAATAATAATGAAAATTATTCAAGTTAGCTAAACAAAGAATATGATGCATACTCATTGCATAACTCCAATACATAGAAGGAAAAGTAATTAATAAAACAAAGAGGAGGATTCATGTTGTTTTAATTTCTTCAACACTATGAATTTACGAGTGAATATTTATTGAAGGTAACAAACCAAAGAGTAAGATGCACTCTTACCTCTACTCTTCAAACATAGAAAAAACATAGGATAATCATACAAATTACAAGCAAAGAGCGAGATGCTACTGTAATATTTGGTAAGAGTAATTTTCGATTAGTAGATATTGTTACTAGTGTTGACCATACTGAATGGGGCACACATAATTACTACCAACAGTAAGAAATGGGAAAAACCTTAAACAAGGGTTTAATCTTTGCTAGAAAAATCAAGTCAAGTGTATACATGTGAGAATCTAGAGAGCGCCTATCTCTTTAGCCCATTAAAACTTAGGAAACCTATTTAACAAAAACAAAACTACATATAATCAATAGTTTTCGATTTGGAAATAGCAAAGGTAGCGTAGGAAACCCCTTCGTTTTCTTTGTATGATAAGAAGATCCTTGAAGGGAGGATTCATGTAAGGAAATTGACCTGGGAGTAACAAACATTGGTTTTTACTTGATTTGAAATGCGGGTTTAACATCTTTTTATGCTTACAAGAACCTCTCACTCCAAAGCTTTCAAATATATGACCTAGCTTATGTTGACAATTGCGGAATGAAGTATTTGAAATAGGTGTATGTCTTCGTTTGTTTTTAACTGTTAAAGTGCTTTAAGTTGATTTGTTTCTACTAATATTAGACAAACATAACAGCCATATAATGCAACAAATAAACATCAACACATAACAACAAATTTAATCCAAGAGTTCACCCAAATATCGTGTTCTATGTCTCCTTGAGCTTCTATTAATTTGACTTGGCTCTTTGGGATTATGGCTTCAATTCTTTTACAAATTCCACACTCAACTCATATGTTTATTGACTGAACCAATGGGATTAGAAAGCCATCGATATCCCTATCATGGCTTTCATCATTCTGCAAACAAATCTAAGATCCCTTAGACTTGATTCCTTCAATCAGTGTGATGAGCTTCCCTGAGCTTCTTGATGGCACAAACTCCTTTAGAATTCTTCAAATGTCTCTAAAAACTCTTTTTCTCTCTCCAACACATATCAGACATCAACAATAGACTATTGATTTTCTTAAAATGAGCACTGCATCCCCGATTGAAGCTTTCCTCCATGGTTGGCACTAGGCTGCCTCAAAATTCCTTATAGCATCTTATCATTTAGAAATCTTCATATGCTTCTATAAACCATTTAAATAGATTCATAAGGCTCATTATAGTTAGGAATAACTATTGGTTCACTTAGAACAGATACTGGTAGCTCCTGCAACTACCTCCAACCCTTGGTGTCCATGAGTTCCAAAATCTCCCTAGATGAAAATCTTCTTGAAGATGGCTTCTTCAGCTTCTCTAGACTATTGTAATGGCTTCATAAGGCCTCAATCAGCCTAGATAGCCTCTTGGTTCACTCTCTTAGGCCGAAAATCACTTCTGGAGTGCATTTGTTCATTATCTCCTAGTGATCCTCCACTAAATCTAGCTTATTCCACTTAGCTGTAGTTAAATTTGGAAATTCCCTAAGTTTCTATGCTCCACCAAATTTAATTGTCAGAGCTGGTGGTTATCGTTACCTCTGGTGTGAATGTGAATGATATTACCGTCGACGGTTAGGGATATGGTTAGTGCTTTTGATGGCCATGGTTTACTCCACGTAGTGTGACCAGTCCTTTGGGACCACTAGTAGGTAAGACCGTTGGTGGTCCTGATCCCCAAACCTCCACCCATTAAACTTTAAAACAAACTTTTGTCAATAGATTGTTAAGAAACACAGTATAGCGGAGTTGGTAGCACACATTCAGGTCTTGCGGGAGGTCATGGGTTCAATCCCCATGTACCCCAAAAATAACTTTACAACACCATTCCAAGGCCATGTGTCGGCCTCCAAGCTTGCCACGTGTCAGATCCTAATTGGTTTCCCAAAAGGAATATTCTAGGGAATATTGTTGGAATATTCTTTTTCTAATATTTTCCAAAAATCATTTATTCTTGGAAATTGCAGTTTATTATAGTTTTTCAAATGGCGATAACTTCTTCATATGTTGTTAGTTTTTTGAACCATTCACGGCATTAGAATTGAGAAGACAAGATGTATCTATTTATTCAGGTTCAACACTCTTTCGAACACTTTGTAATTTGAGCTATCATTAAGATCCTGGATCGATATCTGATCTCTCCTTCCCATTGGGAATCTTTTGGACCCCAAAAGATTGATATACTAATTTGAACAGTAGATGAGAGTACAATACCCTCTTCTTTCAGCCTTCATACACCTTCCTGCATGGAGGGTACCTTTGAACCAAATCTCAAAGGTAGTCGACACTTCGCTTCTTGGATGCGCTTGTCCTCCTATTAAGAATTTTCTTCCTTGAACTCATTCAGAATTTACAGAAGGTAGCTAAACATTGCTTCCAAGCCACTTCCATGGTGACTTTTTCTGTTACAAATCCCCTTCAGTAGACGATGTCAAAATACAAGAAAACAACTTGATGACGTAAATTCTTGCTCCATTAAAAGAAACAAATTTCACATCATGTGAATCATTAACATGTCTTTACATCTTCTATACAAATGATCGACTAAATCCCAAGCCAACAAAAACATGCCCTTTCAACAATTGACCCTTCAATTCAAGCATGTAAAAAAAGAATTTTAAGGATTCTTTTACAAAGATGAAACACTTCATCAGTATCTCCCTTTCAAAATCTTGGACACCAGATCGTCTATTCCAAGTCGACATGACATTACATGCATGTTTAAACAAAACAATATGATGGTCGATAGCTTTCCATCAAGTCAATTACATACATGTTAAAATACAAAGAAATCATTAACATCCCTCTGTTCATTCATTCCATCCTTATGCATGTATTTTATCCTTCAACTTTCTCTTAAGTGCAATCATGAGTACAAGATCCTCGATCACATGTACATGTACCTTCAAAATTGGAATGAATATAATTTTTCTGCAATAAAGTGAGTCTACATACTCAACTTTTCCATCCTGCAACTTGCATTCCATTAGAAAAGAAATGCATCAGATCAATAGACATGCAACTTTAATTAGATAAGAACTCAAAACATTTCCTACCAATCCACACCAAAGGTGCTTCCTTTAACTGCACATTGACATCAACATGTGGATCATCCTGAATCATGTCAATTATGGAAAATTCCTTTCCACTCTTGTCATACTCTTTCTCCACTTTCTTTAAATTTCATGGAAGCATTGTTGGATTCAGAGTCCAACAACTTTCAGCAATATGTCCTTGCTTATGGCAATAAGTACAACACATGTTCATCTTTTTGAAAACATAATTTGCCTTTTCCAATTGACCTTTTGGCTTTTGGCCTTCTTTCCTTCAAAACTTTCGTGTATGTGGCCATTCTCTTCCAACATCTAGAAACACTATGGTTAACCAAACAACAAGAGGAACATGCAATTATTTTCCAATGCTTATGTGGAAATTCTTCATGCTTAACATAATCAAAAGAAGTGTGATTGAAATCAGATTTATAACTTTCTCTTCCACCTTCATTACATTTATGATGAGGTGAATCAAATGAAGAAGTAGCTCCCTTTGGAACACCATCAATGTCTTCAATGCTTTTATAGGTTTCACAACTTTCTAGTTCAAGTGTATTCTTATGAACACCTTCTTCCTACAAATGATGTTTCGAACAATTTCATTCCCCAAGAATACAATATTTACAAACTTGAGGTAGGAACCTAAAATGAAACTCCTTCTGGGAACTATTTCAATTGCCTTCATGACTTCTTTGGAACTTTCTCCATAAGATTGTCCATAATGAAGACCCAAATACTTAGGCCTTTCCTCAACCATTATTGGTTTAACAATGCCCTGCGCATGTTTTCCCAATTCTTCTCCGTCATAGCGCATTTTGGACATTAACTTAGACCATATGCCTCTTGTATATTCTTCAAAAGAACCAACATAAATATTCTTAGATGAAATTGAAGACAAACTAGAATTGTTTACTTCGTCTTCAAGTTGATACTTGAATAAGGCTTCACTAGCAGTAAGGAGCTATGTATCAAACTTGTGCATCTTTTCCATATCCATATTTGCAATATGAAGTTGTCTCTCCATTTCCTACAATTCCTCAGAAAGCAACAGCTTCTCTTCCTTTATGGAAATCAACTTCTCTCGAAGTTTAGTACTCATTTCTCTCACCATATCCATCATGATGAACAAATCTCACTTCAGGTCTTCATCAAAGAATCTTGTGAAAGAGGAGGATTTGGAAAAATCACTTGTAGAAGTTTTCATCATCAAAATGAACAAAATCACTTCAACAAAATTCACAAAGCTTTCAAAAAAACAAATGAAAAATTTCTGATCTAGATGGCAGTAGAATCAAATTTTTATTCAAGTAGCCTTTTGAAAATAAAACTTCTTATGCTTCAAGGATTGTCTTGAGGTCCTTGGGGTAAGGAGAAAGCCTTCAGCCCTTCTTCCTTCTTGTCCTCTCCCGGACTCAAATTATCAATAGCTTTCTCTTCACCTTTGCAAACTAAAATGATAATCAGTTTACAAACAATCAAACAATAGAATCCTTTGTACTGTTTAAACACCTATCAAGTCAAACAAGCAAATAGATTTCTCTGTCAATCAAGCATCCTACTCTGATACCACCTGAGCTAAAATGAGGGTTTAACATCTTGTTATGATTACAAGAACCTCTCTCTCCAAATCTTACAAATATATGATCTAGCTTATGTTGACAATTGCATAATTAATTACTTGAAACATGTGTATGTCTTTGTTTGTTTTTAACTGTGTAAGTGCTTTAAGTTCATTTTTTTTTGCTGATATTAGACAAACATAATGGCCATATAATGCAACAATTAAACATTAGCGCATAACAACAAACTTAATCTGGGAGTTCACTCGAATATTGTGGGCTACATCTCCTTGAGCTTCTATCAATTTGACTTGGCTCTTTGGAATATGGCTTCAATTCTTTTGCAAGTTCCACACTCAAATCCAATGGTTATTGACTGAAGCAATGTGTTTATAAAACCATCTATATCTCTTTCATGGTTGTTATCATTCTGTAAGCAAATCTAAGATCCCTTAGACATGATTCCTTCAATCAGCGCACTAAGCTTCCCTGAGCTTCTTGATGGCACAAAAACCTTCAGAATTCCTCAGCTACCTCTGAAACCTCTTCTACTATCTCCAAAACATATCAAAAATCAACAATAGACTATTCATTTGTTGAAAATGAGCACAACATCTTTGGTCTAAGCCTTCCCCCATGGTTGGCACTCATCTGCCTTAAACTTCCCTATAGCATCTCAACCTTTATAAGTCTTCAGATGCTTCTGTAAACCCTTGAAATGGATTCAGAAGACTCATTATAGCTAGGAATTATTTTTTGTTCCCTAAGAATGGATACTGGTAGCTCTTGTAATTGCCTCCAATCCCTGCTGGCCTTGAGCTCCAAAATCTCCTTGGATGAAAATCTCCTTGAAGATTGCTTCTTCAGCTTTTTTTGGACTATTCCATTGGCTTTAGAAGGCCTCAATTAGTCTAGCTAGCCTCCTAGTTAACTCTCTTAGGTCAAAAATCACTTCTACAGTGCATTTATTCATTATCTCCTAGTGATCCTCCACTAAATTTGGCAGACTACACTTAACTGCAGTTAAATTTTGTAATTCCCCTAAATTTCTCCGCTCCACCAAACTTAACTGTTGGAGCTGGTGGTTACCATTACCTCTGGCACACATGTTAATAGTATTACTTTTGGCATGTAGGGATATGGTTAGCAGTTTTTCTCACCACGATTTACTCCACGTAATGTGACGAGTCTTTTGGGACCACTGGCGAGTAAGACCGCTGGCAGTCCTGATCCCCAAACCTCTGCCCATTAAAATTTAAAACAAACTTTTGTCCATAGATTGTTAAGAAACAAAATATAGTAGAGTTGGTAGCATGCGTTCAGGTCTTACCGGAGGTCACAGGTTTGATCGCCCTGGACCCCAAACATAATTTTACAACACCATTGTAGGGGCATGTGACAGCCTCCAGGATTGCCACATGTCGGCTCATTGGTCACCAAAAAGGAATATTTCAAGGAATATTCTAGGAATATTTTAATGAATAATCCTTGGAATATTCATTTTCTAATATTTTCCAAAAATCATTTATTTTTGGAAATTGCAGTTTACTAGACTTGTTCAAATGGCATTAACTTCTTCATACAATGTAAGTTTTTCGAACCATTCATGGCAACGAAATTAGGAAGACAAGATCTATCTACTTATTCAGGTTTCACTCTTTTGAACACTTTGGAATTTGATCTTTTGTTAATGTCCTAGATCAATATCTGATCATTACTCGGTGAGCCAGGGAAACCATAGTGCGTAGCTAAAGAAGTGTTGCAACTATACATGTAACAGTGAAAGCCACATGGAAAAATAAAATTATTGGATAAAAGCATGTCCAATCAAAATTAAAAGAGAATATACACCCAACTCACTGGAGGATGAACAAAGGAGGTATTAAATGTGTATTTGTCATGGAAAAGAGGCCTCATTCTTGTAGTTGAACATTCACATCAAAAAACCCAAAATGATTTGTGTTAGTGTGAATCAACTCACAAATTGGGAAACAAGTGAGCCATGGTCACACGAGTGGGAACTTTACCTGAGATCCCAGGTATAGCACCGAAGGCGACTAACTACTAGTTGTTAGAACCTAAAGCCAACCTTGTGGCAACCCTCACCTTCGTTCCTGTGTAAAATGGTAATTAGAACATCTCTCAAGGAAAAATGGTTTTTCTACGAGAAAGGAATTACAGAGAGCAGGGAAGAAAATTACATGGGTGAATGAAGTAAGTATGAATGACCTATGTTCTTTCCAACTGCAAATTTGACAATGGTATTAGGGTGGAAATGCATAAAAGCAACGGTAAGTTGAGCCACCTTAATGCCAGATAGACCACAAGCTGTTCTAAGGCCTTGGCTCAAATATGGATACCCCGTAATAGAAGACGATGACACCAAAGTTAGGTGGTGGGGGTAGCAGGCAAGGCCATAGTGCATTGATGCAAAGCCTTCGGCTCTAGTGGAAGAGCAACAAACCAAATCAATGGAGGGTGGACGTAGAAAAAGTCTAGGGTTTGAAAGAAAGTTTTTACGCCCTTGATGAGTGAGAAGAGATCTGGGTCCTTGGAGTTCCATCGCCTTGGCCATAGTGAGGGCCATGTGACATAGTACCCCATTCGTATGTGCCAACACACATGAAATGAACGAGTTGGAGGTGTGGTGAGGGTGTGGAACAGTTGTAGAGCTGAGCAAGAGTTTTAACCAATGTGCAGGTTAAACATAGTCTTATGCTATAGTAACAATCACGAATGAAATTATATGTGTCATTAACATTGAAATAAATGTAATGCATATAGTTTGTTAATTTTGAGACAAGTGGTACACATATAGTTTTATTAACTTTCAATCAAGTAATGTACATATAGTAGGAGGAACCACATATTTGTTTCCAGATCATTATAACCAAACACGAAGTGGATTCATCGACAATGTTTAGATGAGAGCTAATAAGAGGAAACATTGATTTCAAATAAAAGTCAAACAAAATGTGGAAAACCATAACCATGATGCTAGATACAAATATGTTCATGCCATTAAGAAAAAAAAGATGCCACTTATGTAGCATTATAGTTTAGGAAATGCACCATATGTAGTAATACAACTTTAGCATTGAGTATAATCAAGTGTTATTGTAAGTTAGGTCTCTCACATGGGATGTTTTCACTAAAATTGTGAGAAGCAAGGTTGAGTTTGGACACCCCTTGGGATAGTTTAATTCTCCGCAAGGTAGTTTCCATCCGCAACCTCTCCCAATTATGGTTGATCATGTGATAAGTGGTGGCAACTAACTTTTGTTCAACCAATTCTTGTACACTTGGTGGATAGAGTGACTTGCACTATAACCACTATAACCACTAGATAAACGAGACATCCTAACACTTAATTGGAAATTAAAACTTAAAACCTCCTACTCACATTTGTTTTACATTTTCATAGACTTTACAAGTAAACTCCCTAAAAACTCAAAATGTTATAAATGAGTAAGGATATAAATATTATACTTCTTTAATATTAAAAATACATTTAAATTTTCAAACATAATAATAAATATAATACTACTTATATAAAACAATAATAAAAAATTTTAAAAATCATAAGAACATTATAATTTATAATTTTATATCATTTATTAAAATTAAAAACCACATATTTCTTATTTATCAAATATATCTATTTAACAAATGTAAAATAACCAAGCTTATACTTATTAAGCAAATCTAATTTATATTAACCAAACGTATATTTATTAAACAACTCTAGCTTATATTTACTAAACAAATCATAAATGGAAAATTTTAAATTTTGTTTTAAAATTTACGTTTTTTTATAAATTTTCTTATATTAAATTTAGATTTGATCCACACATTGGATAAATCTATGGGACTCTCATATTATTCATCAAGAAAGTGAAAATGACAAATATGATTTTATCATACTTTTGACCATTTAAGATTTCTTAAATTAAAGGTTAGAAAATGATATATTATAGAGCAATGGAACGCATAAAATATTGTAAAAATATAAAAACAGAAAATGCATAAAACAAGAGAGACACAGATATGCTTGGTTCATTTAGTTTGGGCTACGTTCACACAAAAATAGCTAGTCCTTATTTTATTATATTATCGAGCAAATTGAAGAGATACAATCTACAGGAGATCCGCTATAACTCCCTCTTTGCTCTCAATCTCCTCTCTCTTCCTCACTCCAAATACAGATATACATAAACAAAATACAATTCCCTCATATATACTGAGGGGTTTCCTTCTAGGGCAAAAAACCCTAAATCAAACATAACTTCTATTCTCAGATTATCCGCCTAATGAGCGGCCTAGATTGACTAGAAATTACAATACTTTTACGAGGCAATTTTACATCTATTTTTAGCTTCGGGGGCATTGCCCCTGAACCCCCGCTGGGGGACCACTGGCCCCCGGACCCCCCAGCTAGGGGGAATTAGTGCCCATGGAACCCTGCGGGGGGGACAAGTCCTCATCGCGTGGAGGGGTGTATATTCTTCTTGGGGTATACATTCGTCTGAAACCTTTGAATAGAAAAAATAATCAGGCTCCACACCGAACATTAAATTTACTATATAAAAATAGATAAATGCCTTTAGGATTAATCACATTCTTAAGATTTGGTCGACCTTTCAAACTGACTAATGTGGCTTTTTCTCATGACAAGGTTTGAACTACATTATTTGGTTTGAATTCAATCAAATCCTAATAATATGATTAATCCTAAAAACATTTATCTACAATATGGATCACAAAAGTCTCAAATCTAACATATTTAAAAATACTAACAACATCTTTCAGAAAAGATCACATAAGATATATTCTTATCGATGATGCACTTCTTACCAGCGAGTGTGGTTCATCTTCAGGATAAGATGAGGAACAAGATCTAAACCACAACATCTTTCGAAAAAAATCACATAAGATATATTCTTATTGATGTGTTTTCAACCAATGAGTGTGGTTCATCTTCAGGATAAGATGAGGAACAAGATCCGAACCATGAAATAAATAAATGTAGAGAGTTGCTTTACTAGCCATCAGGGTTGGAATTTGGATTCTTTATTACCTATCAAATAATTTTTTTTTGACGTTTTGGGTTTTTATGTTGGCCGTCAAGGAACGTTATGTCTAAAATTTTGCTCTTCAATCAAAATGTTTTGATAATAAATTGACCCATCATCAATAAAGGTTTAATTAAAAAAATACTTTTCAATCACACCACTGTGTTAATTTTTTCTCACATATTTATAATAAGAAAAAAACAACGTGACCATGACTAAATGATTCGTTGAATCATAAAAGTTGTTTTACTCATGGATGGGATCCATAACTCATGATTTGTTGAATCATAAAGGTTGTTTTACTCATGGATGGGATCCATAACTCCCAAACCATCTAGATTCAATGCTTCTCCCAAACACATATACAAAAATTATGAGTAAATCTAGAAATCTATTTTACTCACACCCAACTCATTATTATTGCAATCAATCTACCCCTATTTTAATTTCTCAATTTGGATTTCTATTAGATAATTTAAATGTTACAATTTCAGTGAAAACAAATAGATTTCTTTCACCAAATAAACAAAAACCTTCAAAAAAAAAATTCCATCTTAAAAACTTTGGAGTTGACAAAAAACTATCCTCCATAATGCCCATCCTCTCCACCATCATAATATCACGAAATCTAGATAAAGTTCAATTTTAATAAACCCAATAAACTTAATTTATTTAAATATAAACAACATAAATTTAATTTATTTAAAATAAAAACAAATATTTATAATATAAATTCCAAATATTACGGTACTTAATTATTAATCACTCAATATAATATATTACCGCTATCAAATATATACCTATAACTTTAAATAACATACACCTATAACTTTAAATAACATGAAATTAATTTATTTCAATAAAACAAATATTAGAGAATTCCAAATATTACTGCACTTCTTTATAAGACTGTTGTTTGAGAGGGTAGTAATGACGTTTTTGCAAAAAAGTGAACAGTAAAAAATACGTTTTAGAACTTTGAAAGCCCATCACAAAAAACGGCTTTTTAAAATTTTTAAATGTGAAATACGCTCAAAATGCCTTGTGACAGGCATTTTGTCCATCAAATTCCAATCCTGCTAGCCATTAGCGAGTAACAACTAGTTTGACTAAGGACAGAGCACAGTTTTGTCAAAAGGTTAAGGTAAAAGGATAATTTAATTTTTTTTATTATTTTTATGAAAATATTAGAAGCATTTATAATAATTCAATTTATTAAACCCTATATAATGATAGTAAATTTTAATTAATATAATATTAAAATTTTATTTTAATCCTCTAATATTAACTAATAAATTAAAATAGTGGAAAAAGGATTAAAAAAACGCTAAGGAAATAAATAATTTTAAATTTATTTTTATTTTCTTTATTATAATGAAAATATTATATAAGAAAATAAAAGTGTTTATTATTTTTTTTTGGAAAATATTATGAGTGTTAATAATTAATTTAATTTTACTCTTTATAATCCTAATAAATCCTTAATTTAAATAATATGAATTCTATCTCAACTAATAGAATTAAATAAAGAGAACCAAAATAAAAATAGAAGATGGACGATTAATAATATCATAAAAATAAAAAGAAATATTAATATTTTGTTAAGAGTGAATATATATATATATATATATATATCATTTAGGAAGAAAGCACATGAATCCAATATCTATTGTTGCTCTAACCTATCATTCTTATTTAGGTTAACATGATATTGTTCAATCTCTAGGGCCTCCCTAAATTTAAGATGATGAAAATGGTCGATCCTTGCAATGAACCTAGCCTCTTTGACACAGATGTGATGATTGGTTTTTTCTACATGTTCAACCAAATAGGAGGAGTGAGACATCCCGTGCTTGATGTCTACAACATATTCACCAATCATTTGGTTAATAGATCGACCGATTTCCCTTATAGAAAGACTTCCATAGGAACAGGAAATGATGTAAACACCGTTCCCATCTTCAGGGTTAACCAAGTCTTTAACAGAATGAAGAGAACTCCGAATAGTGTTAAGGGGTCAAAAAGAGGAATGAATCTTATGTTTTTTCAAGATCTTGGTGAATCTATCTGTAGTCCCTTTAATAAAAGGAAGATGAACTGCAGAAGACCAATCCTTGGGTTCAATCCCTAAGACCTTGAGACCTGCTACAACCATTTTTATTGAAAACTCTAAGGAGGTGGTTCTTCTCATCTTCAAGGTGATTTTCATCAGAAACCTGCAATGCTTGAGTGGCTAAGGTGTTGAGAATGCCTAGCTTTTGAGCAGAAAAATCATGAGAACTAGTATGAAGATATTGCTCTGTGTGAGTTTTCTTTAGAAATTGAGGAGAAAAATAATTATCCTTCTTCGAGATAAGGACGTCAAGAAAGGGAAGGCTACCATCAACTTCGAATTCCATGGTGAACTTTATGAAACTTGATTGACTATTAAGATGATGGTAAAATAGTTCCAACTCCTCTTTACCATGAGACCAGACCACACAAGTGTCATGCACAAACCTTTAAGTGTCATACACAAACCTTTTCCAAAGTTTGGATTGGTAAAGAGCGGAAGACGAAACATTAGATTCAAAATCCTCCATAAAAAGATTGGCCACAACTCGGGAAAGGGGGAACCCATACCGAAACCGTAGGTTTGCTCATAAAATTCACCCTGAAAACTAAAGAAAGTATCGGTGAGACAAATCTTAACTAAAAAATCAATATCAAGAAATGCGATTGATAACATAAATGGCTTCGTTAATAAGGATATTGGAGAATAAAAATACCACATCAAAACTCACGAGTTAATCCTCAAGGTCAAATCTGAAATCTTTTAACTCATTAACTGATGGCCTCCAAGTGCATCAGAATCATAGAGAGGAAAGACGCAACTTTTAGAGCCTTGGGTGGAACCCTCTACCGCTGTCATCTCTTTATTTCCGTTCTTGGAAATGGAACCCTTTATCTTTGGCATCTCGTTATTTCCTTTTTTGCTTGCTAGAGTTTCTGCCCCAAAAATGCTTTTAGGGAAGGTTAATCATGGCCGAATTTACCGGAGTGTTGAGTAAGATTAAGTCCAAATAGCCTGATCTCATGCTTCTTATAAAAGACGCGGGCTTCAGACCCCTGGGCAGAACTTCCTCTCTTGGAAACGTAACCCACTAACTCTAGCACCTCGTTATTTCCTTTTTTATTTGCGCGGATTTCTCCTCCTAAAAATGTATTTACTAGGTAGTCCTTGTGGCCGAAATTACTGCAGCATTGAGTGAGATCCACTCCAAACAATCTGCTCTCTTGCTTTTTATTATCGGCCGCGGAAGCCATGGATCCTCTGAATATTCTATATATGATCTCTGCACTTGGGGCGTCTGCACCACTATTATATTCCTATATAACAACAGCTGAAACACTGTTGTCTGCTCTCAGAATCTCCAAATCTCTCCTCGGAAGGAAAAATGCCCATCCTTTGATCTAGCTCATTTTTTTTCTTATTTTATCTTATAATAAGTGATCAATTCGATGTTCTATGATTTTATTTTGTAACTTTAATCACTTTACCAATATAAGAAATACACCAGCAAAATTTTTTGATCAATTAATTAATTAACTAATGGATAAATTACCAAAATATTTATTAAAAATAAAAAAGAATATTAAATTAATTAATTAATAATTTTTCATATATAATTATTTATTAAAAATTTCATTTAATGGTAAACTATGAAAAAAATATTACTAAATAACCAAAAAACATTATTTGAGTTGAATTTTACTCTATAAATATATTGCTATTATAAAAAGGGTAAAATAAATGTTAATAAATAATATATATATTGTTAATAACATATTTTTGTATGTGGAACTAAGGCTTCTGTAATTTATATTTTTGTGTTTCACTTGTAGTGACCTTAAAATTAGATAATAATACATAATATTTATTAACATATTATCTTTTATGTAAATATTATTTTAAGAAATATTCAATAATAAAAATATTTTTTATGGTAGGGGTTTTGGCGTAAATCACAGTATTAATGGATTGTGGACGTTTTTCGATCAAACAAGTGTGGTTCATCATCAGCATAAGTTGAAGAACTAGATCATGACTACATATTGAATAAGGAGAGAGAAGATCATCCAACAACTAAATAGTCAAATATAATTGTTGGATGATCTTCTCTCTCCCTATTTAACATGCAGCCATGATCTTATTCGTCAAACTTGTGTTGACCATGGATCACACTTGTTGGTTCGTAACATCAAATGGATTAGTAATGTGATTTGGGACAAAACCCCTATCATATACTTGCTATGGATCAGAAAAACCTCAATTCTACAATATTTTTTATTTTAATCAACTTTGTAATTTTAATATTATTATTAATTACCAGAAAAAATATAAATAAATACAAATATCAACCCTAATAGATTATATTATTAACAAATAATATTAATTAATTTTAAAAATAATATAGATATATAGTATATTAAATATGATATATATTTTTAATAATAATATTGGCTTCGTTTTAAAAATAAACTTAACATATTAAATTATTTCCCAACATATTCCCATACTTATTAAATAATGGATTCTCATTTTTTAATAGACTATGATTAATAGGTACAAAATATAAAAATAATATAAATAATTAAATATGAGCATCATCTATTGTATTATTATTAATAATATTTCCTTATTTTAAAAATAAAAATAATATATTAAATATTATATTACCATTTTACTAATTTTTTTGTTTATTTTTAGAAAAAACGGTATTATGTAATATATTTTTAATTAGTATTAGTGTAAGGAAATAATATTTTTAATAATTGAATTTATATTTTTTTAATATATTATTATTAATTATTAGAAAAGAAAGTTAGCATAAACATTAATAAATATAATAATATCGTTAATAATATATTATATTATAAATAATAGTATTTAGGTTAATTTTAAGAATAAAACTAATATATTAAATATTATTTTATTAGGTATTAAATAAGGAAATTAATTTTTATTTGATTTGGATTTTTATTTTTCATATATTATTATTAATGTAGTCATATATTAGATTTATATCATTGAGGGATTAAATCACTATCTTGAGGTGTAGACGTTTTTTTAGTGTGAAAAGTGATTTGATCTTAGGTCCTTCATAGATTCGAAGTTAAGAAAAAATTAGGATGATTTAATTATTAGTGTTTAAGTAGGTTACATTAGAGAAGATACCATGGGCAAAAAACCATGGGTTAAGAATACATGGTAAATACTATGAGTTGGATTTCAAAAATGTTGAAAGTGGAATTAGACCATCTCTACCATACTCAGCTCAATAATTTTATGTTTTTTATTTTCTTATTTTTTAACTTAATTTGACTTAATTTTGTTTTATTTTTAAAAAGTCCAAATATTAAACATTACAATGCCACAATAATTTTATTTTTCTTAATTTAAGAATAAATTTAATATATTAAATATTATTTTGTAAATACTGTTTTAAAGATTCAACAATACATTACATTTTCGATGTGCATTATATGTTATGTGTTTTTTTTCCTAGTTACTATTTTAAAAAATAGTTAGGATTAATCGGTGTCTTGAAAAAGCAAAGAGCTAGGGACATTTTGCTCATTATGATATCAAAGTAACTGAGAATAGATCTTTTCATATGCCACATAACCCTGTACTCATGGTTGGATTTGTACTCACATTGTTGCTAACCAATAACTTTTTCACAATAAAATACATTATCAAAACATTATTTTATACTCATAAAAAATCTCAACCATATATCAATGGAGGTTAAATCCCTACCATCTACCCAGTAATTATTTGTAATTAAATTAAAATTATGAAATACCTGCTCTAGTTAGATAACCCTATCTAATAGTTGTTAATTTAACAAACAAAAAGTTGCAATGGAAAGAATCTTAATTTTTATTATAAAAAATGGAAATTACTTCTACAAATGCACTACTGTTCATTCAGAAAGAGCTAAAGACCTTGTAGGTCCCCTCAAAATATTTAAACAATAGATTTTGTAATATACCTAGATGCATAAGGGATGCACAAATCGCCTCAAAGAGAAAAACAAAAATGAATTCTGTTATAAAATATTTGTCTAGCATGAAAGCTAGCTCGGGCAAGCGAGACATCAAATTGTTGTATGAGATCTCCTTGTTTGTGGGACAAGGAAATCGCCTTCATGCAATGATTTAACTTCTAATTCTATGAAGGCATACATACTCTACCCCCTCTACTTTTGAATTTGTGGCCTCTTAAGAGGAAACAGATGCTCTTAACCATTAGGCCCACTCAAGTTATAGATATAATATATATATTATATATATTATATATATATTATATATATATAGTATTATCTAATCTATATATCAACAAAAAGAAAATGTAAGTGTAGGCTTTGATCATGCCTGCTCCAACTGCATGCCCTATATAAATGATTTGTGATAGTACTTAGAAGATGTGTTCCCTATCCATTCTTTGATCTTCTAAGTACCCATAGCATGGCGAGTGCTAGCATTAGAAAGGGCATCACTCGCTGCATTTTTCTCCCTCTACACATGACAACAAAAATTTATGTCTAATTCATTTTTGAGATGAGAAATTTCCTCTAAGATAGGCATTAGTGTGTGCATGTGTTGTCTCTAAACATTGTTGAACCAAGTAATGATAATCATGAAATCCCCAAAGATCTAAATATATTGAATATTTGTCTCTAATGCAAATAGAAGAAGGATCTTGAGGATAATAGTTTCAACATATTCATTCAGTCCTATGGCCAAACCACTTTTAAGGTTTAAATAATGGTTATCCTAAAAATAAAGAACAATCCTTCCCCGCAATCACCCTCTTCAGAAGAGGCCACAATTTAGCTAACTTTAAAATGATAACATTATCATTATGATAAATGAAAACGTATAATTACAATATAAAAAACATGCTTTTGATGATGATGATGATGAATTTCCATTGAGATGAGCCGTTATTTATGAGACCTTAAGAAAGGTAAGAGAATATTAAGATATCTTTAGAAATTATTTTTGTACATGGAAAGCATCATAGTTTTTATAACTTATAAGGTTAAGAATGTTGCTAATGTGACAGATATTTTGAAATTGGGATCTAATTTTGGGGTAGATAGGGCACCTTAAGAGAAAGTGTTTTTAATAATCAACCCTCTTAGTGTCACAAAGATGACACATTGTTTTATCCTTGGTAAGATTTTGTTCTTACCAGAGAAATTTGTTATTTTCGCCATTATGATAGTTAAAGATTGAGATACTTTATAGTATCTAAATTTTCTTTTATCCTCTAATTCTTTATCATGCCATAGTTTCACCTCAAAATTTAGATCAAATAATCTTTTTAGCAGAGTGTTTTCCTCTTTTATTCCTTTATGATTTAGCCAAGACTTGACATATTTATTGCATCCTCACTTGAGTAATGGTAGTGTTGGTAGTCTTAGCTTGTGCTTGATGCAATTTTGAGGAGCCTCTTCTCATCCATGTTGTTTATAATACTTTTAAACATTAAGTACCAAGTCACGATTGTGTTTTTAGTGAGGGGAAATGTCACATTTATGAGAAAAATAGGATACATATTATTACCTTTAATTTTGACATTACATGTTATAAAATTATTGATGAGTTGACCATATGTTTCTTGCGGACTCATGGTGATGTTATGGGACAAATACCTATATACACATTCTTTTGTATGTTAGAATAAACTAAGATTCAAGGGACAAGTGTCAACATAGAGTGAGAGCATTCTTTACAATAGTTAGCTCTCAATGGAATCAATTGCACATTTAAGGGGAGTTCATCAAGAAGTTGAGTGAACCATATGCCACATTCTATTATATGAGTAGCTAAAACAATTAGATACCCATGTATTTGAGGTGATGGTTTTTCTTTTATATAGACTTTTAGCAAATAGTGGTGTGTACAAGAAGAAAGTCGCTAGTTGAATCAAAAGACAAACCTTGTTGATAAGGGGTGTATTGTGTAAGCATTTATTGCAAAGAACTAGAAATTGATGAACACCTACCTTGAAAGAATGAATACCACCAAGTAATACTTTACTATAATAAAAATTATGGCTATAATGTATTGATGATTGTAAAATAGAGTTTGTCTTTAAATAAATAATTTACTTCTAAACTAGATATGAAATATTCTATTTTATCTAATTTAGTATTAATATATCTCTCAATAAATTATTAATACACCAAAAAATATATTTCTGGTAAACAAAAACTTAATTTGTAAATAGCTTTTCATCCATCTATAAATAACTTTGTTTGCTATTAATATAACACTAATTATTTTTATGGATAAATATTGTTTACTGCTACAACTTTTTACATAGAAAACAGTGCTAGTATCTTACCCATCCGAGGAGAATCTCCATTTCAGATGACAAATTAAAGTTCGTATTCTTTCTTCTGGCCACAATTTCAAGAAGAACAATGCCAAATCTATTCACACCAACTTTTACAGATAGTTGTCCCCACAGAGCATACTCCGCTGCCATATACCCACTGCACATTCAAATTACAATGGAAAAGACTAACGAAAATTGAAGGAAAGCTATTTCGAAACGAAATTGTGTGAGCTAGACAACAAGATAAAAATATCTGGGATAAAGATAATATTATTATACAATAATATATGAAAGACAACATCACCTAGATCGATTTCAAGAATATCATAAGGTACAATTACAAAAAATAGTGGAAACTCAATTGCATCCATCCATAATTGTCAACCTTTTGATGGTGTGTGAAAATGTTACAGGAGTTCCGACCACTCTCATTCTGACTTCGGTCTCATCTTCAGAAAAAAGTTTGGCTAAGCCGAAATCTGCTATCTTAGAATTCAGGTTCTCGTCCAACAAAATATTACTTGCTTTGATATCTCGATGAGCAATCCGCAGTTGAGAATCCTGGTGAAGATACAGAAGCCCACGAGCTACTCCCATTATAATGTTGTAAAGCTTCTGCCAATCAAGGTTTGTTCGTTTGTTTGGATCTGTATCCGTGCATGCCACACCAATTCAGTACCCAAAATTTAATTTACATATATAATATATAAAAATACTTTCTCGAGAATTTCACGTCTGGATGATTAACCAAAGTAAATTGTTAGAAACTCATGAAAAATAAATTTGATATGTACGAAAGTAATTTTATACATAATATACTTAAATGAATTATTTTATAACAGTAGAAAAAAAAATTGGAGTTGGCTATCTGAATAGGAACCTATCGAGGCTCTTATTTGCTAAGTCTCATAAACCAGCGACATTTCTGATCCCTTTGCACAACAAGCTAGGGGATTCACAAGATTCCTATGTGGAATTTGTGCCTTCCATGAATGTTAGAATCATGGAAGATATGAATAACCACAACTTTAACAAGAGGGTTTTTAGGAGAATTATTGGTGGCATGATTAGAAACATCACACAAAGCAGAAGGAGCGAGAAGGTTTGGCATCTTAGGAGGAGCTGGAGTTGTGGGGGGGCTTTGTCTTTACGTTCCTTTTTCTAGGTTTTTTCCCATTGTGAGATGCTTTTGTAATAGGAGTAGGTTCCTATTGATGTTGTTGTGGAACTGAAGAAAAGGCAGGGATAGGAACAAATGGTTGGACCGGAGTCAAAGCAATGCAAGGCATCAATTGATTCAAAGGAGTGTTTGTGGGGGGGTCAATATATCTCAAGCTAAGATTGGGTCAAATCAACGTGGCCATAGCATGTGTAGAATAAACTCAAGGGGGTTGGAATAAGAACAATATCTCATCAAAAGAATAATGGCTTAGAGGAATTACTCCACAAGGGTTAAGGCGTGGGGGAGCAGTTGCATGCATAAATGGATTAGGAGAGACACTACCAAAAGGAAATGATCCTTAAGGAGTTGTATCGGGAGGCGGGGTTAACTCAAGAACAACAGGTTGTGGAGGTTTTGTCTTTTGTGAGAGCATGCCAGAACATTTGTGTGTGGCCCATGATGCTTGGAGCATGCAAACACTCGATGAGCTACGCTCAAAAGGAGTAGTTGGTGGGCCATAGTAAGCACCCAGAAAATCGGCATATTTATAGATTCTTTGAGAGACAGATGATACAATGTTATTGCCAGCCATGGAAGAAATGTTGGACTGAGGTGAAGTGTGGGATTTCAGATCATAATACATCAATTGGTCAATTGTGATGACCTCTCCATCACAGGGAAAGAATATATTGCGATGAAATGTAGATGTGACAGATGACATGGCATATGTATAACTATGACCCAAAAAGATGTTATAGTCGAAGGGAGTGTCGATGACTTCAATGCCAATATATACAATCTTGCCAATAATTGTGACTCAGTAGTTGTGGTATAAGCCAAGGGTTTGTGAAGGATGATTATCCCATGCCTGAAGAGTGATGGTGGATAGGGATAGGTTAGGGGATAAAAGTTTATTCAAAACACTAGTGGCCATCACATAGGTAGAGGATCCTTCATCAAGGATACACTGCTACAATGGTGTTTCTAATGGACACTTGAATTTGAAATGCAACGAATGAAAGTAAGGGAGGATTTTCCGACTTGTCAACATGAAAGAAAATTATCTCATCATCTTGAGGATCCATGACATCCAGAGAAGATAGTAGAGCTTTTCGTTGTGATGGGCACATATGGAGGACTTCTAGTGTTGACATAGAAGCAAGAGATTGTGGAAAATCATCTACTATACTATATGTATGGCAATCTTTGGTAGAAGCCACATTTCAACATAATAGACCTTTGGGGATATTTGCATTAAAATCGACCTTAGGTGGAGGGATCTGTAAGGTAACATTAGGTGACAATATAGACTCAGTGGACACTTTGGGTTGGGACTTAGTCACTGACTTAGAAGATGGATTCTCGTATTGGCACAATCAAGTCTAAAGGTTGACTTGCTTGGTATTTACCTCATCCAAATTCATCAAAATAATCTGATAATCATGGTGACTAGATGGTGGAGTTGGTTGAGTTACATGACCTTGTGTACGTTGGGTAGCTACATATCCTTGGTGAGTCAAAGGGCTGGTAAGCACGACCAGTTGAGATGAAGCAAGCGTCGCAGGAGGAGCAGTGGGCTGCAATCCTCGAGAAGCTTCTTAAGCTTCCCATACTTGCCACATGTGAGGTAAAATATGACAATCATGGGTATAATTACCATCTACTTCACACCAAGCATAAGGTTTGCTTGTACAAAGACCCCTGCTCTGCTTGGCCTGACCGCCCTGTTGCTAAGTTATGTTATTAGGTTGAGAACCCTAAGGGGAATTGGTTGGAGGACCTTGGTTGCCTTTATTACCTTAAGACAACTTGTTCCTATTACCCTTTCCCTTTTTCCCTTTCTTGGGGTTAGGGGGATTGGGTCCACTTTGCTGAGAATACACTTGTCCTTGTGGAGGATGTGGTTGTTGTGGTGGAGTGGGAGTACACACGGGTGGTTGGGGGTGTTCGTGCTAGAGGAGTTGGAGCACTAGGTGGTGAATAATGATAATAAGGAGATGCCAAAACATTGGTATAATCCGGAGGTGCAATGGCTAGCCTTGGCATCGATTGATGCAGATGGGGATATGCATATGGCGTGTTGAACTAGATAAAGATTGCCCTCAGGAAGATTGCGAGAGGGATAATTGTAAGTGGAACTGGTCCCTCCCTAAGTTGGACCATAACTCATCTAAGGTGGAGTATATGATTGGGGGTGTGAAAGGGTTCCTATTATGCCATCCGCAACATGAGATTCCTCTAGTGCATTAGCAGCACGAGATGACAGTGTAAACATAACCTCACTAGTCATAAATCAGATCAAATTTTAGAGCTATTTGGAATGCTCCTTCCTCGGAATTGGGGAAGTGAAAAGCGACATATTTTGAAATTGGGGCTAGTAGTGACCTAAGAAACCAATCCATATAGACTCGGTCTTCAAATTCAGGGGCTCTACAAATGCTCCTCCTTCTCCATCATTCCTGAACATGTTCTAAAGGGTAGGTGGCTGAAGTTTGACGGAAACAAGTCAAAAGTTTGGTACCGATATCATAATGAAGATGTAACTAGAAGTATCAAATAAATTTCGTGTTAGGATTCACTAAAGTGGAATGGGTTGTTGTAGGTTGGTCGACATACCACTTCGTAGTAGCTCCAGTGAGCATGTGTTCAAACAAACAAAGAGAGATGGAGTCATTGGCAATGGAATTTGATGAACACCACATATGGAAGGAGTTAACATGATTAGTTGGGTATTCTCCAAGATTATCTTCAAACTTTGGGATGTCTAAAAGGAGTTTAGCAGGCATAGCTGGTCATTTGGGATCATGGAGAAGAGGATCATTGATAAGCTGGCTAAAATCTAGAAGACTTAAACCATCCATAAAAGGAAGTAAGGGAGTAGTAGTGACCACACCGATCGGGGTTCTGTTAGTGGGGGTACCCTGGTTAGCACCTAATTTACCACCCTGGGTTCTCACACCCACATTGGTGCCTGACATGGTGGTGATATGGAGTTGAGAATACAAGGAATCAGAGGATGAACTAAATGAATCAACATAATCATAATCAGAATTAGAATGATGACTTGATGGAGGACTCATAGGAAGTACTCTAACTTGACAGGGAGGAGTAATATTTCCTAATGGTAACTCAGGGTGGATACCTCAAATTTGATGTGAAAAATACCTTGGAGATGCAATGATGTCTAGAATAAAGGTTGATGATATGAATAAAAGAGAAACAAATAGTAGGAAAACACCTAGTGAAGTGGTGCGAAATATAAACGAAATATTTTACTGATGTTAGTCTAATATAAGAAAACACATCCTATCAAAGTAAAAATACCTCTAGCCTATAGGTGATCTAAATCCTCAAACAATCCTAGATCTATTGTTTCACATGCCCTTCCAAAGAACTTCTTACTTAACATAATCACATCCACACAAGCAGAGTTCTCTAGACAAAGGTGGGGTAGAGGACCAACTCCTTCCCACACCCAGTCCCATAGGGTGTTTTCCTAAGATTGGTCACTACAACTACCTTTGTCCCAGTGGGGTAGTCAGGTCTTGAGCTTCTCGGTAGCAAGTCATTGCAGGGAATTCCCTGCCATGAGTTGGGTAGCCATCAGGATAATTGCTTGCATGATGACCTAGCCTAATCCCCTCTCAATCGAGTTTTTGATGCACTCTGGCTTTGACCATGGGATGGTGAAGTATTTAATCTCCCTAATATGTCAACTTCTATGTTTCAATGAAGGTGACCAGTGAGTGTTATTGGAAGCCTATCCCACCAATCCTACACCTACGCTAAAAATATTGTTTGGCCATGATGTCCAAGTCTGCTTAATCTATGTGTGTTGATTTATTAAGGTGCAGTGTTTCAAGTCTTGGCTTGGCAATGTTAACCAAAATCACGTTCGCTTAAGGTGTGAATGTGTGAAAACGATGTGTCAAGTGGATGAGTTAATGAAGCATATTTCATGATGTCATGTGCTGCTGAAGGTAAAATGCTAAAATATTATAACTAGATTTGAAACTTATAGAAAAATAATCAGTCAATCAAGCACACAAAAACCCCACCCACAAGGGCTACTAAAAATATAAGCAAGAGAAGGAAAACAAGATACTCAAGGAAATAAAAAGAGGCCAAAAATATATAATGTCAATGGATTGGGATATGAAGTTTCTAAAATATTGTAAATGATGCAAAGAAAAAACAAAACTCATAAATGAAAAATGTTGCAAAGGATAGTTGTGAAGCTTTAAACCCTAGGATGCACAAGGGAATCTGTTATAGACATATTTGGGCACTACAACCCCAATCGAATATGTCCATAAACCAAGGGCTTCTAAGTCCCTGAAAGTTTTGTTCCATACCCTAAAGGAGTAAGGTCAGCCAATTAAATCATCTCTGAGAAGTACTACTCAGAACTGGTCAAAACTAGAACATACAAACTGCTTAGTGCTAAGGGTGTGATGCATCTCACTTACCACATGCAAAAAGTGCGATGCATACTGAAAATCCCTTCTGTGGAGTACGATGAGTTAGAGCAGACAAATGGTAGAGGCAATTGGCTAGGTGGAAACCCAAAGAATCTTCTAGAAATTGCCCATTTGACATTTGCCTCTCTGAATTCGCCCAGGGATGAGTAAGAGATCATGAATCTCCAAGTAGAACCAAGAACTATCAGAGGGAGGACACTAATCAAAATCCCAGAAGCTCACTCAGCCACCTACAAACATCTATATATGGATCCCTCATCCTAGAGATCCAGAGGCTGGAATTTTGCATCTTGTAAGGAAGTGTTGTTGGTTTCTTTGTGGAACATCATAGCATTGGGTGATCTAGATTTTCATGAGGTGAAGAAGGGCTTTCATGCTGGGAGGATGGCACTGGGTCAGATCAATGGCTTGTAATCCTCTCTTCTACTCTTTCTATCAATAAAGCTTTTTGAGTTTTCCTCCATATTCTTGTATGTCTGAGTTGATATATGCAATTGTGTGGTCAATATATATCTGATCCTATATTGTTTATGACTGTAGATCTTTATGCTTTGATGGTATTATGCTTCTTTGACTCTACAGGTGTTCTTTGAAGTGGGGAGAGTGAGGAAGGAGAGGCAAAGATCTGTCAAAGGGGAGAGGAAACACAAAAGGAGCCAAGTGAAAGACTGAGGTTGGTACTCTCCGCTCCTCTTTCATCTACTTCTCATAAAGGAAAATGCAAGTAACTTTAGTTTGTTTGTTTCTAAGATAGCTACCTATCTTAGTGGGACTAGTGGCTCTAAATGGACAATAATTTTGCCGATAACAAAATGGTGAGTCCACTGGGGATTGAATAACTTGTTTTCTTGTTTATATTTGTTTGCTTTATAAGCTATAGACAGAGCCCGAAATCAAGCCAACTAGCCTTCGAATTGCATTTGCTATGCAAGTGCAAAGTAGATCAATGTTGCTTTAGTCCATCTTTGGGTTATGTTTATAAACTGAAAAATTGATTTGCAAACATCCTAATTGCTCTAGTGGCAGCTCAAGTAACCTCATTAGATCAACCCCTGTACTTTGTATTTAATGACTATAATTAGCTCAGCCTAAATCCCTGAACTAAGCTACAAACTGTGACTAAAAACCAAGTTGAATTCTCATCCCTGGACCATCGCACTATCTCCTTTTGACAATCTGTATGCATCACACCTCCCGTGTGCAGTAGGTGAGATGCATCCCTGTTTCCTTGTGTTACAAGTTCGATGATCAGATAAGACTGTTTCTACCTCCAAATTTTGGTTTTTCTTCACTCTCTTTAGCTTGATTCAGGAGTTTTGCTATCTGTGATCAGTATACCACTATTGAAACTCCCTTCCTTTGCATTATTCAGCCTCCGTTGTACAAAGAATTGTGAATTTTTTTATGTATTTTTCGCCATTTACAGTTCTCCTTTACAAAAAAGTAGCTTAATCGAACTATCGTCTTTTGATTTGGAAGTGTTTCAAGTGTTGTTTTCAGTCAAAGAAAAGAATCCTACTCTTTTTGATGGTCGGTTACACTGTTACTCTTGTATTTGATTTGAATTAACAGTATTTCAAGTGTCGAAAGTATTTTTCAATTCAAAATCGCAAATTGTCGTCCTTGTCTTCCTTCTGTCATTTGAAGAGAAAATTGTTAGTACTGTCGCTTTGAAAGGATAGTTCAAATTTGTACTTAGCATTCTTTTTTTCATTCACACATTAAGAAAGCGGAAAACAAATACATGCATGTGCATTTGCATTTAGACTGCTTGTCGATTTTGATTTAACGCAGTGCATCTAGTGTGTACTCTCTGCTTTATGTTGAAAGAAATTCGCTTCTTTTTCCTTAGTAGCTAGGATTTTCATTGCAAAAAGAAGAGTAAGTGCCTGTTTATCATCTTAGATTTCATATTTAGGAATTGTATATCTACATCACGTGGTGAACCTTAAAGGAAAACTTCTTAAGAAAGATCAACTATAAAATGAATTCAATGAACATAAAAACGCTTTGGAACCTAATGCACAACATTTAGAAGTCTAGGCTAGAGATGTATTTCGGCGTCATAAAGCCTGGTAATTATCACTTTCATCGAAGGTTGGGTGATTCCTCCTCTTTGAGACGACAAGTGCCAGTACGGAATTGTGCTCCCACGTACTGTCGAGTATATATTTGGAGACCACAGTAGGCTATATCCTTTATCATTAGGAAGCTGTGTCTTCCACCCTATCGATCGAAATTCACTGAACACAGTATTCGGGAAGATTGACTGTTGTAACGTAAAAATTGTTATGTATTTTTGTGATTGGTTTGGTAATCCCTCTGTCTAGATTTCCAGAGTAGTCACTTTCATTCCTTTTTAGACTCCTTAACAGAAAAGGTCCATCTGAGTACTTGTCACTTCAGGCTCATTAAAAATCAAAGGCGACTAGAGTCATCTTTAGCTTTTTCTCGACTTTTGAAAATTGGAAAGGAAAGTTGTGTCAAAGCGTCATAAAATTTATTTTAATCAGAATAATGTCACTGTTCCCTCATTGGTATTAGGTTGAGAAAATGGAATCCACCAATGAAGGGTTTCCCCTAAGGGGAAATCCTAGTCCCTTCTCCTCTTGGGGGGATGTTGGTGCACCTCATATGGCCACATTGTCCCTTCTAGGACTGACAATTAGCCTGCCGGTATGGCTTTTCTCGACCTCTCTTGCTCAAAACACCATGATTCCTGAGCAATCAAATTAGTAACCAAATGATACTGAAATTCACCCTCAACCTTATACTTCGCTTATTTCTCCCTCTCCTTCTTCATTTCTTCTTGGTAAAGTTGGTAAAACTAAAAACCAAGTAACTGAGAAGAAGAAGAAAGAGAATGAGAAGAAGAAGAAGAAGCCAATGGTGAAAGGGGGCAACCTAGGATTTTCAGGTGAAAATCTACAAACTACAACATCCAAACCTAAATCTCCATGTGTCATTTGCAAAGGAGACCACTATCATAGAGATTTTCCTTGCATCCCACGGATCTTAAGGGACTAGTATCCCCGCTTGCACAATCCGCTATCATCAACCTCTGACAATCATGTTGAAAGTACATTGTCAACTTGTGAAAACAAAGTCACTGGACAAAAATGAAGATTTAAAATTCCTTGTACACTGTATAAAGGTGATCATGCCATCCACCGTTGACCCTTCGTAGATGAAGCTAAAAGAGTTTTGGATAACTGTCTTCCTTCACTACTACGGTTTCCTCCTAGATACAAGAAACTCTTGCCGAGTCCATCGCTAGTTGAAAATCTAACTAACACACCTTTGTGGTTTGTCGAAGCATATATCATTGAAGATAAACCCTCTGAGTCTGTTATATACCTAGGGGGATAATATTGGGTACAAAGGTAGGTACCCAAGGTAATAATGTAATAATGGGATGGGTCATAGCAATAAATAAGGTGGTTAACCCATATCATGTAAGGGACCACAAGTAGTTAGTAATAATGCAATGGGCCCATGGTATTAGTTCTATGGTATGAGGGAACCATGGTAATGACCCATGGTATTGTATGTACGAGGCCTATATAGAGGCTAGAGACTCCACATGGAGAGAGGTCAAGGAATATTGTATGAATAGGCCGATGGCTTGTGGAGTTTTCTCCTTCCTGAAGGAGTGAATGTATGGTGTTGCCCTACCTTAAGGGTTTTGATCAATAAAGTGAATCATTTATCTATATTAATATCTTTTCATTTATGGGGTTTATTTGCATTGTCTTATATTTTTAGATCAGATATATAACAAGTGGTATCAGAGCTATAACAAGTGGTATTATAGCTACAACAAGTGGATCGTACCCCATATTATCCCCCCTAGGTATATAATGGAGAGAATTAGTGATAGGCCTTTAGTGACCCTCACCAAACGTGTCATTAAAAATGGCTTTCATGACAAACCTTAAAGGACCATCACTATATACACTTACAACAACAATTTTTTAAAGACCGCCATCATATGAGACATTGGTGATAGACCTTAAAGATCCATCATAGGCACAAAGCATCATCAAAAACTCATGGGAATGATCAATGATGACGGAAAATTATTGACCGTCACTAAAAGTAACCAAAAAGATCATTGGTGATGGTCAATAAAATATCGTCACTAGAAGTGTCACCAAAGAGAGAATTAGTGACGAACCTTTAATGACCCTCACCAAAAGTGTCACCAAAGAAAGAATTAGTGACAAGCCTTTAATGACCCTCACCAAAAGTGTCACTGAAAATGGCTTTGGTGACAAACCTTAAAGGACCATGACTATATACACTTACAACAATGCTTTTTTAAAGACCGTCACCATATGAGACATTGGTGACGGACCTTAAAGGTCCATCACAGGCACGACCCTCACCAATAACCTTTTTTCTTCTGGTGCTCCCACTTCTTCCTAGTTTCTAGTTGCATTCGTTCTTCATAACATTCTGGTTCATCATAATCACTCATCAATACATAATATAATGAAGGAGAGTATCATTCGTGGGGTCTACATATCCTGGTAGATCTTCTAACACCACTTTCATATGTTTGAGGTGCCAATTTCTATTGTGGTTGTTGTTGTTATTGTGATTGCTGATCATTATGATTTTCAGAAACCTTTACTTGTTTTTTTTTTTATCTCATCAAGCACTATGTATTCTCTATCTTCTTTTTCCTATTTCTTCTCTGAAATTTGATCCTTATACATGACCCTTTCATTGAATATAACATATCTACTCCTAATGATTTTTCTAACTAAATTCATTAACACCATATGTAATAAAGGTACATTTCTTTTATTTTTCCTCAATATTTATTCGATTTTCTTTATTAATGTGGAAAAAGGATTCACAACTGGAAGTTTTTAAAAATGATTAGTTTACCTTTCTACCTATCCATGCCTCCTTTGGAATACCACCATCCAAGGAAATTGAGGGCCCTATGCTTATTAGATAAACGATAATATCTACAACAACTATCCAAAATTGTCAAGGAAATCCTGCATGCAATATCATGCATATTTCACCCTCCATGGTTGCCCTTTTCATCCTTTTTGATACACCATTTTCGTGTGGTGCTCCTAGAATTATCTTCTCTCTATGAATTTCATGCTCTGAACAACACTTATCAAAATATTTTATGCAATATTCTCCTCCATTGTCTCATCTAAGACACTTCAATATCTTTCATGTCAACTTTTCAACCAAATCTTTCCATTTCTTGAAAGTATAAAATACATCATATTTATTTTGAATACAATAAATTTAAGTTTTTCTAGTTGCATCATCAACAAAAGTAACATAATAATGAGCACCACCGAGCGATGATACCTCAGTAGGTCCCCATACATCTTCATGCACATGCTCTTAATTTTCGCTCTTCTTTTCTTTCCCAACTCCAAGAAATATGACTTTCTTATTTTACCCATAAACACAATTCTCATAGAAATATAAATCAACATGTTTTAAACTTGGCAACAAATTTCTTGAGTGAAGAATCTCCATCCCCTTCTAACTCATGTACCCAAGCTTATGATGCCACAATGTTGTATCTGCTCTTATGGAGGTTAAAGAATTAACATAATTAGAAATACTATTACGAAAATGCAATGTACCAATTTTTTCTCCTTTTTCTATTACCAAGGCTCCTTTATTGACCTTATAGGTTTTATTTGTAAAATTAGTTACACAACCTTAACCTCCCCACTATTATGTTGAAACTAGATTTGTCTTCAGATATGGAACATGCCTTACCTCCTTCAATAGCCATTGGTTTCTATTTTGTTAATTTTCTGAAAGTTTACCCATTCGAATGATTTTATAGGGTTTATCATCACTGAGATGAACATGTCAAAAATTCCTTGAACATAATCATGAAAATCTTCCCTATCAGGTGTCACATGGAATGAGGCCCCTGAATCTAACACCCAAGAATCAATAATATTTTTAGTGAAAGAATCAAATCATCTTGTAATACATCACCTGTCACATTCGCTTCTTGATTGTTTTCTTATTTTGCTTATCCTTCTTTTCCCTTCTAAGACTTACAATATTTCCTCAGGTGTTCTTCCTTCCCACATTTCGTGCAAACTATCCTTGATCTGGACTTGGATATGAATTTACTTGACTTACTGTGATATCCTAGGCTCTTTCCTCTTTCCATTTTTCTTCCCCTAGCATTTGCAGTCAAAGAATTACCTCATGTCCCACTGGAGCTTTTCCATCACATTTCCATGATAAGGATAACACCAATGACATCATCAAACTTTAAAGTACCAGATCTAGAGACAAAGTTACTAATGGCCATAATTAAGTCATTCCATCTTTATGACAATAAGCATAGAAATAACGAATCCCTAACTTTATCATTAAAATTTACCCCAACAGAACTTCACTGACTCATAACCATATTAAATTCATTTAAATGATCAGTAACAGATCCACCTTCTGACATCTTCATATTAAATAATTTCTTCATAAGAAATACCTTGTTTGAGGTCAAGGATTTTTCATATAGTTTATCTAATGGCATCATTAAACCCTCTATTGTCGTCTCCTTTGAAATATTAAAGGCCACCAATGCCACTAGGCATAACCATATTGTTCCAAGTGTTTTTCTGTCGAGAATCTCTGATTTTGTGTCTATGATACTGATCCAAAATGGATCCTAAAAACCCTATAAGTCTTCAAAATAAAAACTATTGCAAAAGGATGGACTTCTAGAAATGGAAGATTACACTATCCAGCCTGAAAAACATGAAGAAATGGCCAAACACAAAGATATCGGAGGCTTGGATAGCGATGCACAAGAGCTGTCGGATCTGGCCAATCAATGGTCTAGATCCAATCGGCATATCGCAATTGGCGATGGTAGGTGGAGGCTACCACATAAAAGTTGTGACAATGATCAGTGCCGGTCAATGATGATTGTCGATCAAGCATGCAGATCGACAACCCAGGTTACCTCGCAATATCATCTCAGCACAATACAAAGGAGCACTTACCAATGGCTCAGGGACTTTGCGATATGCGATTGTGACATGTCGCATTGCAAAATCACATCGAGGAAATATGAAGGAGTGGGGTCGATAACAAATGTGACTGTGATAGCTAGATCTGATAGGATTATGGATGAAATTTCATATGTTTTGAGTTTCGAAAAATAGGTCTTTCTGTGTATTTTGCATTTTCGTTAAATAAATGAAATGCAAAGGAAACGGGCCCAATTAATGAATATGGATCCGAAAAGGTTTATATACGCAATGATATATGTTTTGAGTTCTGAAACAAGTGGGATTTCAGGGAGGCCTTTGGTAGTAAGTGGTATTGGCCAAGCTCCGCCCGAACCCATACACTGGCCACTACGTGGCCAGGGACCAAAGAGAGAAAACTGCCCTTTTCAGGTAGGTGATCTTTGTGCATGTTAGCCACTCGAAATCAATAACAGCTAGAGGATCATGATCACTTGCGATGGCACCCATGATGGAACTGAAACGATTATAAGGTGGAATTAACAATATTTCAGGTCCGAGAAAAGGTGTTTGGGTAGATTTTTATAGTGTTTTAGCGTATTTCTCTGTGTAAATAGAGAATGAATATTCTAAGGCTTTCATAGGCACTAATGGTACTTTTGTTACAGAACAGGTGGCCACCATCCCTGAAGGCGTTTATCAATGATTGCTAACGCTGAGAGGGGTATTTGAGTGCAAAGAGGCAAGGAGCCAGAGAGCCCAGAAGAGGAAATGAATAGACAATGCTGCTTGGCTTAATAGCCGTAGAAGATAGAAGACAAAGACAAGCAGTAGAGAGAAAACAAGGACAGAAAGTGAGAGAAAGAGTCTGTGTACTCAGAGAGGCTAGAGGGATTCGAGCAAAACTCCTACTATTTTGTATCTGTTGTGTTTGGACTCAATTTTAGCTCACACTTTGTAAAACTCTGCTCTTGAAGGCGTAATAGAGACGTCACCACTGAAGGCTGGACAAGGAGACGTAGCCCAAGAGTTTTGGGTGAACTCCATATTAAAATTTATGTGTTTATGTGTGTTTTTCAATTATGTTTATCTAACTGCTCATTGTCTATATTATTCACAATATTATTGATTCATTGCACTAACTAGTATAGGAAATTCCATGCACATGAGCCTGTAATACATTAAAAGTAATCTAAGATCTTCATTTTGAGATCAAGTGGTATGAGAGCTTTAGGTTTACTAAGATTAGACATCTTGTTCTAGATTGTTGAATGCTAACTAGGTCAATGCTCAAACTATGAGAAGGAGAACTTGTTGAGGCTAATACAGAAATTAGAAGAGTCTATCCTAGGAGGAGAATGGTAAAACAAGTCTCATTGGAATCAGAATCTCAGTTCATGGACAATTTTTCATGACCATGAGAGCAATGGGGGAAGAGATGTATCGAGAATTCAAGAAGGGTCAAGGTGAAAGCACTTCAGCACCCAAACAAGACAAGGGAGTGGAGGAACCCTCTCTAAATTCCGTAGAGGACAAAGGGAAAGGGGAAAAGCTTCCTCCATCATCTCCTCCACCATCACCTCCATCATCCTCATCTCCTAGCCCTGAAAAGAAGAAGAAGAAAAAATATTTGATTAAACTAGATGTAAAGTTTGATTTGCTAATCTACGGTGGAGAATTAAATGCAGAAAAGCTTGATAACTAGATTAGACAAATTGATGTATATTGTAGGGTGCAAAACATTGATTCAGAGAGGAGAAAGATTCAGCTGGCTAGCCTTCGCCTTGTAGGAACTGCACTAGGGTGGTGGGAAGGCAAGACACAAGCTCATTTGAAGAAGCATGGTAAAATTCTTTTTGCCTAGAATGAATTTGTTTCTTCCATTAAAATCAATTCTATCCACTAGCTTATATGCAGTAAGAAATGATGAGTTGGCAAACGCTTCGCCAATTAAAGGGGCAAAGTGTACAAAGCTATACCTAGGAATTTAGAAAAAGAGCTTTAACTCTAGGAATTTCTCTAGACTCACCTAAAACTTTATTGAAGTATATAGGTGGTCTGCATCGCTATTTGAGGTACACCATTCTCATGTTTAACCCCACTAGCCTAGATGATGTATTAGTTTAGGCTACACATATAGAGGCTAGAGGCAAGAATGTGAATCCAAATATTGGGGGATCATCAAAACACTCTGCAAGAAATAATAAGGAAAAGAAGAAGCATAAATGGAAGAATAGGAAGGAAAATGTTGTACATAAAGGCAAACCTTCATTCAATCACTACAAGAAGGATGGACACGAACAAGATGATGAACACTGCTGGTCTTTGCATCCAAAGCTGAAGCCCTAGAAGTTCGGTGGTAAGATGAAGAATACTGTTGTTGCTTTCAGAAAGACTTGGGGTTAGACTTAGGTGATGAAACAATAGTCACAGCTACAGGTATAAAAGGTAAGAATTATGAAGAATATACAAGTAATTCTGCTTAATCTATTGATAATGAAGATAATGAGAGGAAAAGACATGAGATTTTTCATATTGGAGTTATTTCCAAGCACCAAAAGATAGATACTTTGTTTGATAATGGTTCACAAGTAAACTTGATTTCTGAAACAATTGTAAAGAAGTTGAGCTTACTAAGAATACCTCACAAGAATCGATATCCATTAGGTTGGGTATGTGATAAAGCAAAGCTACAAGAAAATGTAAACTCAGCTTTGTTATTGGGTCAACTTTTGTAGATGAGGTTGAGTTAGATATAGTTCCCTTGGATATATGTGGTATTGTTTTAGGAAGTCCTTAGTTATATGATAGAAAAGCCATTTTCTATAGAGCTAAAAATAGGCATCAACTGACTAAAGATGGAATAGAATATATTGTAAGAGCTAATAAGCTCAAAAATGACTACCCTCTCATAAAATCAGGGAACATGAAAAGAATCATAAATTCATGCAAGAAATTTTTACTAATGGTTTTAAAGGAAAAGAAGCATGATAAGACCAATCCATTTGACGGTTGTGATGCTAAAAGTAAATTTGATTTCAATAAAGTTGTTTCAAAATATGATATCCTATTTCAAGAACCTAAACGTCTACCACCCAAAAGGGAAATAGTACATGATATTCATTTGCAGCAAGATGCTCCATTGCCTAACATTGAAATGTACAGGTTATCCTCTTTAGAGAATGCAAAGATCAAGAAGCTAGTACAGGATCTGCTCAATAAAGGGTTCATAAGACCAAGCACATCACCATGCAGATCTCCAATCATGTTGGTGAGAAAGAAACATGGTTCATCGACGATGTGCATTACCCACAGAGCACTGAATAAAATAACGATCAAGAATTGTTATCCTCTTCCTCGCATTAATGATCTATTAAACCAGCTGAAAGAAGCAGTTTACTTTCCCAAGTTGGACCTGCATAGTCGCTATCATCACGTATGAGTAGCAGAACAAGATGCATGAAGAATGCTTTCAAGACAAAACAAGGGCTTTATGAATGGTTGGTTATGCCTTTTGGCTTAACTAATGCTCCTGCCACTTTCATGAGAGTTATGAATGATGTACTCCGAACTTTTATTGATGATTTTGTAATTGTATATTTAGATGAAATTCTTGTTTTTAGTAAAACATGGGAAGAACATTTGAAACATGTAAGGTAGACTCTAGATTTTTTGAAAGGAGAAAAACTCTATGTGAAGTTATCAAAATTTGAATTTTGAAAAACATCTTTAAATTATTTGGGTCATATTGTAGGGGGTGGTGAATTGAAGATAGATCCCTCTAAGGTTGAATTCATTGTGAACTGGCCTAAACCCAAATCTCATATAGAAGTTACAAGTTTCCTAAGAGCAGCACAATATTGGAGAAATTTTATTGCTAACTTTTCCTTGATTGCAACTCCCTTACATGTTTTAACACGATTGAAAAAGGTGTTTCAGTGGAAAGGCAAATAGCAGAAAGCCTTCGACACATTGAAAGAAAAAATTAGTACAACACTAACACTAGCACTACCATATCTTCAATGACCATTTGAAATTGAAACAGATGCTAGTGGCTATGCCATGGGAGTAGTGTTTATGCAACACGGTAAACCCATATGCTATCATTCTGAGACATTTAATTCTGCCATAGTTAATTTTTGCACATATGATAAATAATTGTATGCATTAGTACAAAGTGTGAAAAAGTGGAAACATTACTTAATGGGCAAAGAAACGATCATCCATATAGATCATCAACCACTTCAATATTTGCACTCACAAACTAAATTGCAGCAATCAAGACACTATAGGTGGATGGGTTTTCTACAACACTTTCATCTTGTCATCGGATATAAGAAGGGCATACACAATAAGGTGGCAGATATGCTATCAAGACCAATCACAAATGCACCTACTATACTTAAGAATAACTCAGTATTGCATGAAAGATACATTGAAAAATACGCTCAAGATGTAGTTTTTAAGGATGAATATGCAACTTTAAGTCATGGAAAACAAGTAGAATAATTAGCTTATCATTTTAAGGACCAACTCTTATATCATTCGGGAAAGTTATGCATTATTCAAACTAAAAGAGTTAACATAATCTAAGAAGCACATACTTCGCTAATATCAAGTCATTTTGCGGTAAGTAAAATAGTTGCACAACTACAAACACTCTGTTATTGGCCAAGAATGCATGAAACAGTTTCTAGATATATTAAAGGGTGTACCATGTGTGCTACAAGCAAGCCAAGTAATAGAAAATTAGGCTTGTACACTCCACTTCCAGTTCCTTTTCGTCCTTGGGAAAGTTTTTCCATGGACTTTGTTGGGGGATTTCCAAAATATAGAAAAGGTCATGACTATTAATTTGTTATTGTGGATAGGTTCAACAAAATGTCTATTTTATACCTTGTAACAAGCATATTATAGCTGAACAAATAACAAAGTTGTTCTTTTAGCATGTATGAGGTCAGCTTGGGTTACCCACTTCCATTGTATCTGATCGAGACTCTCGATTTTTTGGGAAGTTTTGGTCAATTCTATGGGAACTAATGGATACTAGACTGAAGAAGAGCACAACCTTTCATCCACAAACAAATGGCCAAATGGAGGTGGTCAACAGGACAGTGATCCAGTTGCTCAGGGGCTATTGCAGCAAGCATTCCAAGCTTTGGGATGAACATTTGTGTTATGTGCAACATGCTTACAACTATGCCAAGTACTCTTTTACACAGAGATCTCCTTTTGTGACTTGTTTTCATTTTACACTGAGGTCTCCATTGAATTTTGTCTTTAGTAAAGACATAGCAGTTGATGGACACAGTGATGTGGAAAAAGAAACCAAGTTCATTGAACAAATCCAACAAATTCACCTGGTAGTACAGGAACAACTGGAAAAAATCCAGGCTAAGTATAAGGCAAGGCATGATAAGCATCGAATTGAACATAGCTTCCAAGTTGGTGATCAAGTCTACATGTACATCAGCAAAGACAGATTGCTAGATGAAGGTAACAAGTTGAAGCCAATAAGGTATGCGCCTTTCAAGATACTTGAGAAAATTGGTGAAAATGTGTTTCACCTTGATTTTCCAGGTTATATGCATATCTATTCAGTCATTGATGCAGAGATCTTGATACTATATGAACCTTCATTGATTGAAGATTGCGAAGAGAAAAGTCAGTTGCCTTCTATTGATGATCTGTTGCCTGAATATTTCAATGAGTTGTAGTAAGACACAGTTCTGGACAAGAAGGTGAGAACTACGCATGGAGGGGATGTTGAGTACCTGAGAAATGGATTCAAAGGTTCAATCCCAAGCAGTGAAAGATGGATAGAGATTGGACAAGTGAGGAAGTTGTCTCCTAACTTAATTGATGCATAAAAACCAACTTTTGGTGGCCAAAATCTTTTTCAGTGTGAAGGCGTGATCCAAAATGGATCCTAAAAACCCTCAAAGTCTTCAAAATAAAAAACTATTGCAAAAGGATGGACTTCTAGAAATGGCGAATTACACTATTAGGCCTAAAAAAAATGAATAAATGGCCAAAAACAGAGCTATCAGAGGCTTGGACAGTGATGCATAGGAGCCATCGGATCTAGCCAATCAACGATCTAGATTTGATTAGCCTATCGCAATTGGTGATGGTAGGTAGAGGATTTTGAGGCTACCACATAAAAGTTGCAAAAGCGATCAATGCGGGCGAACGAGGACTGCCGATCAAGCACACAGATCGATGGCCCAGGTTAAATCGCAATATCACGTCAGCACAATACAAAGGAGCACTTATCAATGGCCCGAGGACTTTGCGATATCTGATTGCGACATGTCACATCGCAAAATCACATCAGAGCAATACAAAGGAGTAGGGCCAATGAAAAATGTGACTGCGATAGCCAGATACGATAGGATTATGGATGAAATTTCATATGTTTTGAGTTGCAAAAAATGGGTTTTCTGTGTATTTCACATTTTCGTTAAATAAATGAAATGCAAAGGAAACATGCTTGATGCGATGAATCTAGACCTAAAAGGGTTTATGTACACAAAGATATATGTTTCTAGTTCCAAAATAAGCAAGATTTTTGGCGGACCTTTGGCGATAAGTGGTATTGGCTAGGCTCCGCTCGAGCCCATACACTAGCTTCCATGTGGCACAACACTAGAGAGAGAAAACCACCCTTTTTGGGTGGGTAACATTTGTACACATTAGCCACCAAACATCAATAACAGTGGTAGGATTATGATCACTTGCGATAGTACCCAAGACAGATCCAAAAGTATTATAAGGAATAATTATTAATATTTCAAGTCCGAGAAAAGGCGTTTGGGCTTCTTTTTACAGTTTTTTAGTGTATTTCTCTATGTAAAGAGAGAATGAATATTATGAGGATTTCAAAGGCGCCATTGGTCCTTCTATTATAGAAAACGTGGCCAACATCCTTGAAGGCACTTACCAATGATTTCTAATGCTCAGAGGGAGATTTGAGTAGACAGAGGCCTGGAGCCAGAGAGCCTAAAAGAGGAAACTAATAGATAGTCTTGATTTTCTTAAAAACCATAGAAGATAGAAGATAGAGACAAGTAGTGCTGAGATAGAGAGAAAACAGAGACAGAGAATGAGAGAAAGAGTTTGTGTACTCAAAGAGGCTTGAGAGGTTCAAGTAAAAACTCCTGTTGTTTTGTATCTGTTGTGTTAAGACTCAATTCGAGCTCACACTTTTTAAAACTCTAATCTTGAGGACATAATAGAGAGGTCACCACTGAAGGCTAGACCAGGGGACGTAGCCCAAGAGTTTTTGGTGAAATCCATATTAAACTTTTTGTGTTTATGTTTGTTTGTCTATTATGTTTCTTTGACTGCTCATTGTCTATATTATTCACAATCTTATCAATCCGTTGCACTAAGTAGTATAGGCAAGTCCATCCACATGAGTTTGTAATACCTTAAAAGTAATCTAAGATCTTCATTTTTAGATCACATATTTGTCAACTTTTTTGTTTTTCCACTCAATGGTAGGTACATATCATTCTAATACAAATAATCTTGCATCTGCAGCTTCCATACTGATAGTTTTTGTTGTTAAATTTCTCGACCCTAAATCTAACATAATTCACCATTGCTCCCACTTGAACTAGGAACACTTCTCTCCTTTGAGTTTAATAGCCAAATATAGCTTTGACTCTGATACCAGTTGTTAGAAAAATATATATTATAGAGCAATAGAACACATAAAATATTACAAAAAAAAATGTAGAAAATGCAAAGAAGAAGAGAGACACAGATATATGTGGTTCACCTAATTTGGGCTACGTCTATGGAGAAACAACCAATCCTTATTTTTGTAATATCCAACAAAATGAACAGATACCACCTACAATAATTCCATTCTAATTTTCTCTTCACTCTCAAACAATTAAATCTCCCTTTCCAGATCAGAATACATAATTACATAGTCACAATATAATTCCCTCATATAAATTGAGGGGTTTCCTTCTAGGGAAAAAAACCCTAAATTAAACATAACTTCAACCATCAGATAATTCACCTAATGAATGGCCTAGATCAACTATGAAATTACAATATTTTAAAAGGAAAATTTACATCTATTTTTAGCTTCTCAAGCACTGCCCTCAAACCCCCGTTGAGGGCCCACTGACCCCTTGAGCCCCGCGGGGCGGGGGGGGAAGTCCCCCGCCCAGCCCCCTCGTTGAGGGGTCTACAGCCTTCCTGGGGTTTATACTCAGCTAAAACAAAGACCTCTGAATCAGGAAGATAGTTAGGCTCCATACCCAACACTACGACTATAGGAAGTAGAAATCAACCCAAGCTATTATAGGGCTTCCATATTGTTTGTTCCAACCCACAACCATCAAGTATCTGAGCACCAACCATAAAAAATAAGAAGTGGAAAACCCACAACACCATTGTTATCCAAGAAATGGAAAGGAAATGCTAAAATCATTGGTTATCCAAGAAAATATCCATGCCAATGAAAACACATAACCAAGGAACCACATGAATATACCATGTATCCAAAATCAGCAAGAAAAATACACATGCAACCTATAACCTACAAACAAATAAAGTTGTATCTATTGATCTCATTGTGCCCTTGAACTCCCTTTTTTTCCTTTGCCTTCTTTCTCCAAATCCAAGTGAATTCTGGAGCGCTCTAAGCATGCCCCAAGAATGCTCTAAGTTTTCAAGGGTTTATGAGACGGAGAATGAAAGCAGAGCTCAACCAAAAATTGTCAAAAGACTCAACCAAAAAAAATGTGAATTGTTTCTGTAAAGCCTTTTTATCGGTGATTTCTTTATTTTCTTCATTTTCCTCCATTTTCCCTCTAATTTCCCTTGCATGCAATTTGTGTCTCTTCACCTTTCTTTTCTCTTATTTTCCTTTATTTTCATAATAAAATGTCAATTATTTCCCGTTTGAGTTTGCCAATGCATTGACCAATTTACATAGCCATTATTAGTCAGAAATGATGCACACTATGACATTTTCCATTCCATTCATATTGGAATATGTTTCCCATGACCTTGGTCTAATTGTATTTACATGAAAAATAAACAAGGGGATGTTACAGTTACCTTCTAGCCAAGCTTTTTTTTGAAAGGTTTTCTGAGAACACATCTTGTTTTTTTATTTGCGTTGGAAGTTTAATTTTACCGTTCTCAATTTTCTATGTAATTTCAATTCGCATGTATGCACTAATTATAGTAAAATCAACAGATCTAGAAATTTAATAAAACTATAATAGGGTAGAATTTCATATTTTTAATATAATATTATTAGATATATTGGGATGAGTTTTCTAGTGGAATATTCATGATAGTTTATGGATCATACTGGTATCAGAGTATGTTTCTTTGAATTTATTGTGGATAATTTTAGGGAATTTAGATCAGCGAGGTTGAAAATCGTAAAACCCTAATCATGGTAGTTGAATCTATAAATTACCCTCACAATCCTACAAAGGTGAGGTTTTCACAGCTAAAACAATAGGTCAGAGATATAATTCACAATGTAAACCTCCTCATATCGAACCTGAGAAATAAGAATGGGATATTTGGAGGGGATGGAGCTTCAAATGAATAGGACAAATAAGAAGGGTGATGAGGAAGAAATAGAGATCCAGTCGAAGAAAGAACCCAAAAAATATCGACCCAGTTCGATTGTCGTGAACCAATCAAATTCCTTGTTTAAAGTGAAATAAAAAGTAAATGTCATTTTGTACCATGGCGATATTGATGCTCTAAAGTTTAATCACAAGTTCCAACAACTAGAGGTTTGTTTTAGCATCCAAGAAATTGAGCAAGGACAAAAGAACTCATTTGCATGGTTGAAATCAGAGGGCCATGCACTGACTTGGTGGGAGAGACACATGAAGACCCTGAGATTGGATGGAGAAACTCAAATGACTAAGTCGTAGGACTTCAAAACTATTATTAATTCATATCTTTATCCTATTGGGTATGTAAAGGACTAGAGGATGTAATGGAACTATTTGGTGTAAAAGGAAGTCCGAAGCATTCAAAAGTACACCACAAATTCTAGAAAGATTTATATAGTGTTTGGCATCTATCCAAATAACCTAGATGTACTCCTCAAGTATTTGGGGAGTTTTCACTACCATTTGCATGAGTAGGTGATGTTGTTCAAACCGAAATTGGTGGACAAGGCTTGTGTATAGGCACGGTACTTGTATAACATAGTCGTAAAGAGAGAAAAATCAAGTGGATTGAAGAAAGAGGAGCAACATGATTCTCCTAAGGAGAGAGAAACAAAGAAAAAAGGGTGAAAAGATAAAAATATGACAGCCATGACACACCATTGAAAAGATCCTAGCAATCACTCCAACTAGTACAACATTGATGACCATATAGAGGAAGTTTTGGAAGTTGCATCCAAAACTAAAGCCGAAGAACAAGAAGAAAAATAATAAGAAGAAGAATCTCATGGCCACTTATTTGAGCAACCAATTATAAAGAATCTTAGATGGACATTGATGGCCATACAAAGGAAAAGTGTTGGAAGTTGCATCTAGAGCTAAACCTGAAGAACAAGAAGAAAGATAGTAAGAAGAAGAATCACATGGCCACTAATTCAAGAAACCAATTTGGAATCATATCAAACATGGATGAGAATAACATCTGTAAGTCACTGAAAAAGGAGGTGAATCTAAGTAGCCTTCAACAATAGGAATATAAAAAAATGACCAAACTCTTCCATATAAAGATACAAGTCAAGAAGACAAAGATTCATGATTTATTTGACTTGGGATCCGAGATGAATATCATTGCGACAAAGTTGGTCAAGAAGTTAGGGTTGGAAGTTTGTAATTATTGAAACCCATATCCATTTGGGTGGGTTAATAAGGATCCAAACCTTAAGGTAAAAAAAATCAAAAATACATTTGTTATCACTGTTGATTTTATTGATGAAGTATATCTGGTTGTTGTTTCCCTTGATGTATGTGGAGTCATGTTTAAGATTTCATTCATGTACATGTGAGAGTAAATAATCATGAGAACAATAAACCAGTACTAGCTCATCAAGAATGGGAAATCATTTATCATCAAAGCACATAAAGCAATGTAAAAAATTTCAATGGTAATTTTAGTTCCAAAAAGAAGTATGTTTTATTATTTTTAAAAGAAATTGAGTCTGTAGAGGAGTTAATAAAAGTAAGGACATCCCTAGAGGGATGTAATAAGAAAAAAAATGGAGTTCTTACATCCATACTAGTATTTGTTATGAGAGCCTAAAGACTTACCACCTACGAGGGAAGTGGAGCACAAGATCCAACTATTGTTAGACTCCCCATTGAAAAATCTTAGGTCATACAGTTAGTTTGTTATAGAAGCAAGTGACATGAAGAAACAATTGTAGTAACTATTAGAACAATGTGTCATTTATTTGAGTACATCACGATGTGGGTCACCCATCATTAGTCCCAAAAAAGGATGTGAATTGGCGGATGTGTATAGATTACAAGGCATTCAACAAAATCATCCTCAAGAAGAGATACCCCCTTCCCATGATAAATGATCTGTTGGATTAATTACAACAAGTAAAAAAGTTCATTGAGCTCGACTTAGAGTATGGATATCACCAAGTTGGATTCAAAGAATAAGATACCTATAAGACTGATTTCAAAGGAAGGTAAGGTTTGTATGAGTGGTTAGTCATGCCATTTGGCTTATATGATGCACCAGCGTGTTTATGAGATTAATGAATGATGTACTGCACCCTTTTATAGATTCATTCTTCATTATTTATTTAGATGATGTACTCGTATATAGTGCTACCTGGGAAACATTGACTTGGTAGTTTGATTTATATTTGACATAGGTTCTACAAACATTGAAGAAGCACCAACTGCTAGCAAATCTCAAGAAGTGAAATTTTCATAGCAATCTTCGGCGTATTTGTGGTATATAGTTAGTGGAGGATATCTAAATATAGATCCTTCCAAGATGGAGGTCATCATGTAATTGCATGTGCCTACTAATTTTTTTGAGATTAGGAATTTCATTGTGGCAGCATAGTACCTGAGGAAATTCATAGCTTCAAATTCAAATGTAGTAGCACTGCTCCATGCCATAATAGCAAGTGGAAAGAGTTTCCAGCGGGGAAAAGGTCAACAAAAGGATTTGAGGAGATAAAGAAGTAGATCATTCAAGTACTAATGTTGGTATTACCAGACTTGAAGCAAACCTTCAAAGGGGAGGCATATGTGAGTAGGTATGTTGTGGGAGTTGTCTTGATGTAGAGAGGAAGGCTTGTATGCTACCATTATGAAGTATTTCTTGTGGAAGTTCTTCACTACTCTACCTCTAATAAGGCACTCAATTCCATGGTGAAAGAAATGAAGAAGTGTAAGTGCCATTTTATAGGAAAATAGATAGTGATACACAAGGATCACCTGTCATTATAGTACTTGAAGGCCCAAGCTAAGCTGCAACAGACCAAGCATTACAAGTGGATTGTTTGTTATAGCAGATTCATTTGGTGTTCAAGTATAATAAGGCTAGAAAGAACAAGTTCGATGACATGCTTTGAAGGCCACCCACATTAAAGATGATGCCTTTAGGGACTCTTATGCACATGTAGCCATACCTCCATGATGCACACGAAGTCATATTTAGAGAATGAGGATTTTAAGGACATGTATCAGAAATTATAGAGCGAGAGTCATGTGCATGATGGAAAAAACGCCATTGACTACCATATCCAGGATGGGTGACTTTAGATGCTAAATAAGTTGTGATCCTAAAGGTGAGCAATTTCAGTTGAGCAGAGATGCTTAAACCTCCAAGGTTGCATGACACTTTGGTGTAGGGAAGATTATGACTAACTTGGAGAGGTATGTTTATTGGCCCAAGATGTAAGAGCAAGTAGCTAGGTTCATAAGAGGATGAATTCTTTGTTGTTGTAGCATACCTAAAGGTTTATATTATCCATTACCTCTACCTATTCATCCTTGGGAAAACATTTCGATGGACTTTGTGGAATGTTTACCAACAATTAGGAATGTACATGACTACTTGTTCATGGTAGTTGATAAGTTCAACAAGATGTGTATTTTGATGCCCAGTAAAAAGAACATCAACGAGCAAGAAACAACAAACTTGTTCTTTGGATAGGTCTGAGTGCACCTTGGGATACAAGGGAGCATCGTTTTAGATAGGGATACAAGATTTATCAGTACATTTTGAATTACATTGTGATAGAAGACGGACATTAAAGAGACCTACAACATTCCATTCATAGATAGATGGGAAGACATAGGCAATCAATAAGACTTTGGTACAACTTCTGAGGGAATACAAAAAAAAGCATACACATAACCAACATGAAAATCTAGTATAAATACAACATTTTTACACAACCAAAAGCATCCAAAGAACTAAGATGAAAATCCAGTATACATACAACATTTTTACAACATAGCACTCCACCCCATTTGAAACCTTTTTTGGATATTTGCTACGTGACCTAAAACTATGCTATTATATTATCATAACTCTGAATTATGAAACAAAAAAGGAAAAAAATATTTGAAATATATAAATATTATATATATATATATATAAATGTTTAGAAGATTCAAAATTAAGATACTAGAATTTTATTTTAGATAAAAGAAATCATAAGGAGTGTTTTTTCAGGTAACGGTGGTTTTGAGGTGTCAGTTTTACTGTAGTTTTGTTACCATGGTGAATCAAAACGAGGCGGTGGACCTAGACCCAGCCCCGGAAGACATTCCTTTGGTCTGGGGTAAGGAGGTCACCGAACAAAACATTGAAAAGCACTTCGGGCAAGTGGGCAGTCTTGCATCCGCCACCTTCTTAGTGGGAGGCTCGTGGAGTAACAAAACACCTAAGGGTTTACTGGAGGAAAGTCTGGAACTGCCTGGTGCGTTCGGCAAAAGCGGCGGGCTCATAGGAGAGTCAGGAGCTCAAGCAGAGGAAAGTGTACTGAAAGAGAAAAACCTCGGCTCCCTTGATGGTAAGGCTTTATCCCCATCGAAGGTTTTCTGTCCGTTTGGTGGTCTCGAAGATATCGTAAATTTCAACCAAAACCAAGGAATATGGAGATCTGTCGGGGTTTTCAAATTTCTGATAAGGAAGCTCGGGATAGAAGAAGTCATCTGGTAGTTAACAGGAACCTTTTCTCAAAAGGCTCGCCACAAGTTGGTTCAGGTGAAAAGGGGGTTATCTCTGAACATGGCAAGGTTTCCAATCAGGGGAAGGAAGATCAATCCTTCGTGCCTGAAAGGGCGGTAGAGGAGGGAAGTCTGATTGCAGGCAAAAAAGGAAACATCGTAGGAGTACCGCTTTCTATCTCTTTTGGAAAGAAATTTAACCTCACAGTGGAGAATGTGATTGGTGCCCAAAGGGTATCAGACAAAACAGGCTTGGAATCTTCTAATAAAGAAGTGGAACCAGAATGGGTAAGGGCCAGGGATAAGCGAAAAAAGGTGAAGTCCTTGAAAAAGAAAAGGATTGCAGGAAATTTGTTATTAGGAATGGACGTTCAGGTGGAGGATGCCTTGGAAGTGGCGGAGTGTACGCTAGTGGGCAGAGCAAGAGGGAGGTTCGTCTCAGGAAAGTTTTTATAGCAGTGGGCAGAGAGCCAATGGAAGGAAACCCCGGCAAAGTCCTTTCAAACTACTACACTGGTTAAAGGATGGTTTATGGTCAGATTCGACAACAAGGAAGCTATGGAATGGGTTGAAGGGAGGAATTGGGCTTTTGGGAATCGCCCAGTCTTCTTCAAAAGGTGGTCTCCTCTTTTCGACACTTCCAAGGAGAAGGTTGAGGAATTCCCAGTTTGGGTCAGGGCTTGTGGTCTGCCCCCCTTCCTTCGGGTTGACTCCGTCTTTACTTCTATTGGAAATCTTCTGGGTACTTTCTTGGAAGCGGAAAAGTCCTTTCTCCATACCCACGAAAGAGTTGTGGCCAGGATTTTAGTGCGGCTAAAACCAAATGAAGGACTAGCGGAATCTATAAACTTGTAGTACAGGGATTATGTCTTTGAACAGCTCCGGGATTACGAACTTTTACCTTTTCGGTGTCACAGATTCCATGAGTATGGGCATTTGGAAAGGGATTGCCCATTGGGGAAGTGTAGAAGGAGGACACAGAAAATAGATGAGCAGTGGGAGGATAGCACGAGGAAAGAAAAGGAATTGGCGGAGAAGCTAAGCTTAGATGCAAAGCCTATGGAAGGGATCCAAATACAGGAAGAGGGAGGCTTAACCCAGGACGGAGGAGAACCGGAACCAGCATCTGAAGCTCCGAGCTGCACTGAAAAAATCTCAGTAGGAAATGTTGATATCACTGTTAGCGAACCTCCCGATATGCAGTCAGACCCATTAAATCCTATTTGTAATTATGATTCTAAAGTCGTCTTCTCGCCCATGGGAACTACTATGATAAATAGATGCAATGATGTTTTTGTAAACATTGAAAACATCACTGCTGCTATCCCCTCCATTGATCTGAACTGTGAAGTTGGTTCCCATGAAAGTCTGGACTCTGGTTTATCCCCCCTGTTACACTGAAATTTGTCACCATGACTATCTGTAGTTAATATGGCTCCATCAATAGTCATATTATCCTCCTT
>APFE031495299.1:227059-245763 GCA_000404065.3 Pinus taeda
AACAGGTATGAGTAACGTGTCGCTTTTTGTGCAGGACAAAGGGATTTTCAGGGAAACTTGTCATTTTTCACAAATCAAACATCAAAGTCATCTTTTAAGCCCTTTTCTGACTCCTAAAAATTGAAAATATTGCCGAGCGTTTCTTTTACACTCGTTAAAACGGAATTAAAAGACGATCCTCTTACATCCCTTTTCTGACCGAAAAAATAGAAAAGATTGCCGGATTTTTGTCGTTTCAAATTCGATATTGGAAATAAAACGACGTGTCCTTGATCGGTTTTTACTTTTCAGGTCAAAGACACTAACTATGAAAATATCCTTGGTCGCAAGATCAAGCGGTTCTCCTAGGTATTATTTTATACTTTTTCGGGCTTAGGAGACACAACTTTACGAAAAAGTTCAATCTGGAGTCTTCTAAGTTTTTCAGATTCTCTAAATAGGAAAAGCGCCGAGTTTCTCCTATACTGGACTCGTTAAAATTTCACAGTAAAGGACCTGTTCTATTACAAACAGGAACGGACCACTCCTTCTTAGGGTTCGCATCAAAAACTAAGTTGGACTCATCCGAAGGATGAGCTTACAAACAAGCATATTTTATCCTCCTCAAGATTGTAAAAAATAAAGAGGTACTTGCCAGAAATGGTGGGGGAAAATGAGAAGAATGAGCCTATTTGATATCCTTTTGTCTCAAGAAAAAACCTTACTACCACTCTTGAACACGACACTTATTCATTCACCTGGGTTGGGAAATCCTTTACCTCACATTTTACCAAGGTCATTTGACATCTGTGTGTCGTTATGTGTTCAAGAGGTCTGCAAACAAAACATTCAACTGCAAAATACCTATCATTCATTGTGTCATCATTGAGTCAGTCCTTGCAGCAACATTTCTTCAACTTGAACTATGATTTCGTGTTGTGGGCTTGCCTGCGACGGGTCGCTTTCTATCGACATCAGCACATTATCTAGAGAGTTGACTTAGAAATCGTTAGTACCTTGGAGTCTGCATGCATCAATGGCAGGTTGCTCGCCTTCGACGTCAGTTTTCATCATTGACTTGCGATCGAAGGATTCCATGAAATGTTCGACATCGACTCATTCATTCACATCTCATGGATTGTGCTGGGTACTTTGAGAACCATTGACATTACTGGTGGTCTCTCTCACGCTTGTTAACAGTTTACATCATTGACTGGTAATCAAGTGGTTTCTACCATGTTCGACATCGATTCATTTATTCACATGGCTAGAATCGTACCAATTCGGGAAGTAGAGATGAAGACCCTGGATCTAGTTTCCACCATCCAGGCTACGAGGAGTTTTGTATTCATTATGTTGTAGACCAATCATAAACAGATGGTTGCACCCATACTGTGTCTACACGAGTCTACAATTATGATGTATTAAAAATCATTCCTGTATCAGAGTAGTTAGTCTGTTAGTTAAAGTTTTTGATCTGAGTATGGGAATGCCTACCTCAGCGATGATATGATCTTATACATGTATTTTGTGTTGAAAATTGCAGGTTCTGACTGGGCTCTCCACAAAATGATCCTCCAAATGATAAAGTACTTCACCCTTCCTATATGTTCTAAAACCCTTATCCATTACAGGCTTCGTACTTTAGGGGGCAATCTGTTACACTGAAATTTGTCACCATGACTATCTCCAGTTAATATGGCTCCATCAATAGTAATATTATCCTCCTTGTCAAGCCTAGTACCTCTGCTCTTCATGTCAAGCTTCAAAAAAGAGAGAAAGTCACTAAAAAACATGTTTATCTTTGGGTACGCAGGTTCTCTCTACCTTTCCTGCGTGTACGCATCCCAAACTCATTGTACCTCCGTACTTGTACACTCTGTAAGCCAAAGGATGGGTGTGTACCCCTGTAAAGGTCAAAAGGTGCGAATTTCATCTTAAAAAAGTTACTTGTGGTCACTTCTAGAGCCTTCTAGAAGAGTGTTTGACGTGTATTGAGTGCCTCCAGATGGTTCATGCATCCCTATGATAGACGAACTTATCCCATCAAGAGAGGAGCTTCCCCATCCAAAAGAGGGAGTATCCCATTGATGTTGGAACTGAATAAATTCCTCTAGAACACTATAAATGCAGGCCTTGGGCCAGAGGAGGGGAGGTTGAAAGCTGAACATTCCAAAGGGTAGATGCTACTGGAATTAGGACTTCCATTGTTAACTTGGGAGGAGAGATTACCATCCTTTCTTGTTGCCATATTGGAAGTGGGTGAGCTTGTCAAAGTAGAGGAAAACTCTTGCTGGACCCTGGGAGGAGCTTGCACAACACCAAGGCTCAGGTTGTAATGGTTCCTTTTTTGTTTCCTTAATACAAATAAGTCCATTCTTCTCAATGATTTGTTGTTAATGAATTATTTCATGTACTCCTTGGTCTATGTGATGAATATGCTTTGTTTTATGAAATATTCAGGTGTTATGTAATCGTTTGACTATTAGTGTATGCAGGTCTTAAAGTGAAGGAGGAGCTCATCTGGATCAGCAAGGCTGGACTGCTACAACAAGCGTTGGATTTGAGGTAGGATCGAAAAACATGGTTTCTCATAGAATAATGCATGTTTAGAGAAGGATTGCTCTTAATTGTCTTGTTTGTCACTAGAGAGTCTTAGACTCCTAGGGAGGTTAGATTTTTCCGCAAAAATAACTCTTTCCGCATGACACCCCCCTACTCGCCATTATAACCTTAGATCCCTCCAAAAGAAGCCTGATAACCCTCTCGATTTTGTGGAACCGGTGGGTGGGCTGGGCACATCGTCGTCTAGAAGCTTAAATAATAAGGGTAGAGGTAGGAAACCAAACCTGTGAGAATCCCAAGCTAAAGCTAAATTTGATGTGGCCGATGGCAAGCAAATGTCGATTCCTGGGGCGCTTAGAGCAGCAAACCCCCTGAGGCTGTTATAAAATGATTAGCTTTTCATGGAACTGCAGGGGTTTGACGAGTAAACCCAAAAAACTGGCTTTGAAGGAACTAATCTCGTGCTATAATCCGGACATTGTCTTTCTCCAAGAGACCCTAGGTAGAAGTGTTGACTTAGAATCAGCTCTCAGATCTTCCTTGCCGGGGTGGGCTTTCGTAGCTCTAGATGCCGCGGGTCACTCGGGTGGTCTAGCTATCGGGTACAGGGAAGGCATATTGAAGATTTTGAATCATTGGGGTTGTGCTGGGTATGGATTTTTTTCCCCTGATTTCAATTTCCCTCTCTTGATTGTAAATGTATATGGGCCTTTTCAGGCAAGGATTTCCTTCTGGAATGATCTCCTGTCGAAAGAATTATTGAAAGAAAAAAACTTGATAATAGGAGGAGATCTAAATTTTTCCTTAGGGAATGCGGAAGCTTGGGGCCCCTCAGCGAGAGAAGACACTCTATCAGATTATTTTGTTAATGCACTACTATCTCATAAACTGATAGATGTAAATATTATAAAAGCCAAACCTACTTGGAGGAACAAGAGAACAGGGGAGGAGAGAATAGCGAAAAGGCTGGATCGGTTTCTAATCAATGACTTGCTGGCATCCAATATTTCAATGTTCAGATAATGGGTGGGTGAAGGGGGGAACTTTGATCACTTCCCCATTCTATTAGAAATTCCCAAGCCCCCCCCCCCCCCGGAAACCTGTTCCACCTTTCAAATTTAATGCCTCTTGGCTGCAAGAGGATTCTTTTAACCAGCTTTTCAGGAATACTTGGAGTCATCCGGGTAGAAGCTCTTTGGAGAACAAAGGGGCTCTATTTATGGAAAACTTAAAAAGACTAAAGAAAGTAACTTTGGAATGGGCCTCAGACAGAAGGAAAAAGAAAAATGAGGAATTGGCCAAAATTGATGCAGAACTTCAAGTCCTAGAAGAACCTGAGGCAGATGCTTATGCTACTCAGGAGTCAAAAGAAAGAATTGCGGCCCTTGAAAAATCTAGAGCAAATATTTTATTGGACAAAGAGGAGGAATGGAGGCTTAAGAGCAGGGAAATCTGGCTGAGAGCGGGGGATGAAAACACAAAAAATTTTCACAACTATGCAAAAGGCCAGAAAAATGCAAATACAATTTGGAAGCTGAAGGATCCTGAAGGCAGAGAAGCCTTGTCTTTTGAGGCCTTATCAAATATGGGAAAGACTCATTTTAAATCCTTGTTTTCCGACCCAGGAGGGGCTTCTTTAGCAGAAGTAATTAGAACAGCACAAGTTTTCCCCTGTTTTGTGGAGGGGGAGGAAGCTGATAATCTTTTTAGAGAGGTGACAAAGGAGGAAGTAGAAAGTATAGTAAAATCTATGGCAAAAGATAAAATTCCGGGGTCGGATGGATGGACAATTGAGCTCTTTACACATTTTTTTGATCTGATTGGAGATGAGTTAACTGAAGTGGTGGAGGAATCAAGGAGGAAAGGAGAGATTTATCCTCCTTTCAATGCAACTTTCATTTCTCTTATACCCAAAAAAGAGGACCCAGAAACTTTCGAGGACTTCAAGCCAATTTCACTGTGCAACTGTATCTATAAAATTATTGCAAAAATGATTTTGGTCCACTTAAAACCGATTTTATCAAATTGCATCTCATATGAACAATTTGGTTTTTTAGACGGTCGTCAAATTCATGAAGCTATAGGGGTGGCACAGGAAACCATTCACAGTATCAGACAATCAAACAAGAAAGGGGCCATGTTAAAAATAGATCTGTCCAAAGCATACGATAGAATTAGCTGGATTTATCTCAAGATGCTGCTGACTCACCTGGGCTTCAAGGTGGAGTTTATAAGCTAGATCATGGGGTGCATTTCAAGTGCAAGCTTTGCAGTTCTAATAAATGGGGCTGCTTCTCAATTTTTCAAAGGTCAAAGGGGGCTGAGGCAAGGATTTCCTCTTTCTCCCTTGCTCTTCCTCCTAGCTGCAGAAGGACTCAGTAGACTGATATCAAATGCCAAAAGAACAGTCTTGATAAAAGGTTTGGAAGTTGCTGTAAATTTGTTCATTACTCATCTCCTGTTTGTAGATGATATTATATTATTTACAAATGGGAGTCTAAATGAAATCAAAGAACTTAAAAGTATTCTTGACCTGTTCTTGAAAGCTACAGGGCTACAAATAATCTCAAGCAAGTCCCAGCTAATTTTGGAAGGCTTCAACAGACACGAGGTGTTCCTGATTTCATTTTATCTGCCCTTTGAGCCCTGTAATATGGAAAGTCCATTCAAATACCTTGGTCTTTGGTTGAAGCCATCCTCATACAAAAAGCAGGATTGGAACTGCTTGATGGCCAAAATTGAGCAAAAAATTTCCCACTGGAGTTTCAAGTGGTTATCACGGGCTAGTAGGCTAACTCTTGTGAACTCAGCTTTACAGGCCATGCCTATGTTTTGGGCAGCCCTGACATGGATCCCAAAAGGAATTCTCCATAAGATTAAACAAATATGCAACAGATTCCTTTGGTTAGTGACAAACGAGGACTCAGTTCTTCCATGGGTGGCATGGGACAAAATTGCAAGGCCAAAAGACTGGGGTGGATGGGGTATTAAAAATCTCTCTGACTTCAGCACCTCTCTGGTAGCAAAATATGGATGGCGAATAATCAATTCTGAGAATCTATGGACCACAGTGGTAAAGCTTAAATATATTGATCCTGTGCCATTAGAAGATTGGATAAGAAATCCTGATAAGAAAGGCAGGCATTTTTCTGTGATATGGAAAGCCACGACAGAGGCTTTTAAAGTTATAGAACAGGGTTTGGCTTGGTAGGTAGGAAATGGTGAAAGCCTGAGGATTGGAGGGGACCCTTGGGTTGGATGCAATGAATCCTACGCTCTATCCCCAGACCTGATTGCCCATTTGAATTCAAAAGGAATAACATGTCTAAATCAGATTGCAAACTTAGGACAGTCATCCATTTGGGGTCAAGCATGGAAATCAAGAGAGGATCTAGAAATTGATCTCATATAGAGAAACGAGTGGCGGATGTTTCTTCAGGAGCTCAAGAGATCCAATGTTAGGATAAAGGACAGGCCAGATCAATTAGTTTGGGCACATGCTGAATCGGGGACCTATTCCCCAAAGGCTGGGTACACTTTTTTAATGAAGAAAAAGTGGTGGGATGTTCCAGAATGGTGGGTAAAACTTTTGCTCAAGCTAGAATGCCCAAAAAAAGCCAGATTGTTTTTTTGGTGTGTGTTAAAAAAGAAAATTCCTACATGGGATATTCTTCAAACTAGATTCAAACAGGGTCGAGGAAGATGCCCCTTATGCTTTTCAAATTCAGAATCCATCCCCCATTTGTTCATAGCCTGTCCTTTAGCAAGGAAAGTTTGGGAAGAGTCGCAAAAATTAATAGGTAAAAATGTAAGATGGGAGGGGGAATCCATTCAAACAGCATGGGAATACTGGTGGAATCACTATTCGGAGAGGAATTTGAGGAACCTTCCTCCCATTATATGCTGGGGTATCTGGATAGCAAGAAATAGAAGCATCTTCAGAGAAAAATCCACTCCAGTGGAAGTAATTGCTATCCAGTGCTCAGCCATACTGTCTAGTATTCCAGAATCTGAGGAACCTCGGACATCATCTCATAGTAGGGAAGAACTGATCAAAGATGGGATTCCTTGGGCCTACTTTGGCGGATATGCTCAGAATAACAAAACTGGAGCTGGGATTATCATCCATTTAAGCACTTCTAACTCTCTAAAAGCCTCGGTGGGCCTAGGGACCGGAAGAAATAACTTTGCCGAACTGTCTACCTTAAAACTCCTTTTATGTTGGCTCATTCATAGGAATATCTTCTCAGTTCATATCTTTGGGGATTCATTGAATGTAATAAACTGGGTCAATGGAAAGCATAGATGTCAAAATTATCTATTGAGGCCACTCTTTGAAGAAATTCAAAACTTAAAGCACTATTCTAATGTGTTCTCTATTGATCATATTTACAGAGACCGAAACGAAGCAGCAGATAGGCTTTCTAAAGAAGCTTTGCAGCAAGCTGTGGACTCGTGGAGAATAACTGAACAAATACAGGATCAAATCCATGTGTCGGATCTCCCACCATACTCATAATTTACAAATATTAGTTGCGTTTAGTTTCCTTTTGACAATTTTTCCTTATCTGTAAATGGAGCTTATGTAATCTTCGGTGTTTATTTTCTGTTAGTTTCTACTTGGGAACAAACAAATGGAGTTTTTGGTGGTACCCCATGGGTTGTTTTCCTCTGTATAGAAGACTCACGTTTTTTGGATACGGACCAACAAATTTTATGACTAATGTCTGCCTGAGATAGGCAATGATTGCGCGTTGGCCACAGGCGAAAAATGCTTTTTTTTTCTTTTTCTTTTTTTTTCTTTTTCTTGGTTCATATTCCGGTTGGTGATACACAGAGGAGATTGTTTCTCTCTCTTTGGGACTGATGTAGGTCTCAATATCACAGTTGGTTTTGGAATGTTGACTCATATGCTTGTAACTTTTTTATTACTTATAAAAAAGTTCGTTTTTTTCCTCGGACAAAAAAAAAGAAATCATAATATACATATCACATACATTGAAGTTGTAAATTAACATCCATTTTACCTTATAAATAAAAATAATGATTCCTTAACCATATTTAAATTTAACTAATAAACACATAAAAATTAATTTTTACTAAATAGAAAAATTTGTAACCATGAATATTCACCCTAATTTTACCATGGATATTATAAACTTAAAAATAGAGTTTCTTATAATACCATGGGCCAATACCATGGTTTATTAATACCACATAGCCCAAAACCATAAATTGTTTCAAAATTAAAAAAAAGAATAAATATTTTTATTTTATTTTATTTCATAACATTTTTAAAATTAAAACTTAAAAGTTACCCAATTTCATCATGAAAATTATTAAATTGTAAATAGAATTTGCTACAATACCATGTCTTATCAATACTAGTTACCCAAAAGACAACTCATTTCTTTTTTTTTGGTAGGTAAGCACCCAAGGGAAATTTGAACGAGTGACCTATCGAAAGAGTGCATTAAAAGTGCACCCATTCACCATCAATCCAAAGCCCCGTGGGCTCAAAAAATATAACTCATTTCAAAATCAAAATATTTTATTGTTATTTTATTTTATAGAATTTTTTAAATTAAATCTAAAAGAAAAAACCTAAGGGGAGATGTTGTAGTGGTGTAAATATTTGTAAACATTTACATATGTGCTCAAATAAAAAATAATAAAAGGTTTGAAGTAATTCCGTAAAGATGTTGTAAATATCTTGTAAATATTTAGAATCATAAAAATAAAGTATAATATAAAATTAATAATTTTAATTTTAATTTTAATTAATAATAAAACCAACCTAGAACCATCTTAAATCCAATCTACCAAGCTATAATAGGGACCAAATCTCTTTAGACACAAACCTCCTTTGGAGTGAAAGGAGATTTGATCCCTCATAGTGCTTGGTAGATGGGAAGCTAAGATGAATCTAGGCTTGTTATATATGTTTCTAAACGCACATACACATACCCCTAAATTAAAAAATATTATGAATTTATAAAGTATAAATAATATCAATTTTTAGTACTGAATTGTTAAATATACTTAGCTTTTCTCTATACAATGATACACTCATATGAATTCAAAAATATTATAAATCCTTTTTTTAGTAAATAATCATGGAAATTTTGAAAATTGAATCTAATCATTTATATAATACTTCATAACACTAGGCAATTAAATTTCCCAACATACACTAAAAAATTATTATAAATAATAATAAAATATTATAAATTTTATTATCCAACTTTAAAATTTATTAATCTTTATAATAATAAATTTTTTTATATACATTAAATATAGAAAAATAAAAACAACTAAATTTATATTCCTTTAAAAATTATAAAACCACACATTTCTTATTTACCAAACATATCCAATATATTAAATTTTAGGTTAAAAAGTCTATGAGTAACCCATCTCAAATAACCAATCGCATGTTTACACACAAGTGTATGTCAATAACAATTTTCGGAAATTTCTCAAATAAGCGTAAATCAGAGGGACACTTCAAAGCTCACAGAAATATATGCGAAGCACATATTATTTATCAAGAAAATTGAAAATAACCAGGGGTTATATTATGCTGTTAAGAGTCTTCGGTTCTGCTCCTTTTCACAGAAAGCGGCTGCTCCAAGCGAGGCCGATAATTCCATACATTCCCTCTCTGGAACTCAAAATTCTGCACACGTTTGCGGGTGGGGACAAACATAGCTTGAGTAGAGCCTTCCAGTGCTGTAGAGCCCTGGGTGGAGGTTCTGTTCTTGGAAACACAACCCTCTATCTCTGGCACCTTTGCACGCGTTTCTCCTCGTAAAACTCTCTGGCTGTCACCATGACCGGATTTAATGTCGTGTTGAGTGATATCCACTCCGAACACTCCATTCTCATGCTTCTTATTATCGCGCTCGGAAGCTATTGATCCTGCAATAGATTCGATCATGGAAAAGGAACCCACTAACCCTGTGGAACATCCCTAAGATATCAATATAACATTTACCATTTATTAAAATATTTTTATTCTAACTTGATTAATGTTTAGTTTAATTTGTTGAAACATTATAGTTAAATCAACAAAAAAATTAGGCTTAACAGTTCTTGGTAACGACCTTTTCATTTATTATTCACTCATGATTTATGCTCTAAAATGTTTTTTTCAAGGGGAATGATGGAAACACATTTATATTTTAATGGAAATTGTGTCGGCTTTCATTGGCAAGCAAAATGGAACGATTTATTCGGTGAGAAATTATTTTTATAATTTTGCGTTGTTTTAACTTGGACAATGCAGATATTGGGTGAGAAATTGTTTTATAATTTCCATTAAGAAACATTGTATTAACATGGACAATGCAGATTCCAGCTTTGCTTGCAATCAGTTTGGCAATATTCATGATGCATTTGGTAGCCATTACATCACTTAGATGGATATCAATTTTTTTGTATAATAAAAACAAAGGAGTGGAATGAGCGAGAGTGCAAACGACTTTGGCAAGACACAACTAGCAAAGAATTGGATGGATATGGACGCAGAACCTAAGGGAACATGGACAAGTAGATTCTTTAAGGAAAGGATAAGTAACAGTTCTATCTTTCTTGAATAGTTAGCGTGATTAGTGCACATAAATAGTTGGCATGACTAGTGCACATAAAACACAAGTTCATCACCCTATTTTTTTTGTAAGAATGTGTGAGCTTTTCTTTTAGTAGTTTTCTTGGAAAATGATTACTAATAATTATTTTGGAAATTTCTTGAGAAGGAAACATTTTATGAAAATAAAAGTTATTGTGTTAGATTTTCTTACAAAAGAAATATGCACTTGTATATTTCAAATTTTTTGGAAAGAAGAAACCCTTCAAACTTGTACACAAAATGATTAAATGATTAAAGAGATAATTATATTTTTTCATGGAGAGAATATAGGTTGACTATTCTTATGAAGATATAAAGAAAATAAGTTTATTAAAGAAAAGACGTGAATATATATAGTTTTTGGTAAATAAAATATATTACTCTATGTAGATAAAGATTGTTATTATATATTTTTCTTGGTAAAGAAAATATATTAATGCATGCAAATGAAGATTGTTATATAGCAAGAACATGGCGACCTAGGGTTTTAACTTTTCTCGATGGAGTACTGCTCAGAGCGCCCTTGATCCACCAACCCTGCAACTGGATCACCGACCCTGCAACTCCTGATAGCCACACACGCAAGCTTATAGTTCAACCTCAATGGCTTCCCCTATGGGGGAGGACTCGAGGCCTCCCCCTTTGATGAACCGTGCGCTATGGGTTAAGAACAAATCTGACAAGGGCTCTCATCTGCAGATGCAAACAGATGACCATAAAATTGATTCACATAATGAACCACAGGGTACAGAAGATATACCCCCGATAGGGGACAGGCGGGTACAAATGATATACCCCCGGACAGGCAGCAACACGCACTAGGAGATAGTGAGATACCTAAAGCAACTTTTGCAATCTGCAAACCTGTAGCTGCAGAATGACCTAAGATTGTCAGAGAATGAACACCCAAATCCAATACATGAAATATCACACCCTTATTGGGAAATTTATTAGGTTTTGGCGAATAGAGAAAGCCTTACAGGGATGGATAGCAGCCAAATCAAAACCAAAAGGACACATCAATCTGAAGCTAGGACCTAAATGGTTCTTTACAATGATCTTCAACTGCATAGAAGATCAAAAGAGGGTCTTAGACAACGACCCTTACTTCTTCAACACTGCTCGGCTTTATCTACGTGACTGGATCGAGCGACTCATCTCAGATAAAGAAGATCTAAGCTCAGCACCAGTTTGGATCCAGCTATATTCCCTGCCACTAGAATATTGGGATGAGGAATCTTTAAAAGTCATTGGAAACGGACTTGGAGAATTCATAAAAGTAGCAGAAGAAACAAAACACAGAAGATACAACTCCTATGCCCGCATCTGTGTCTACATGCATCTGAAAAAAGCTCTTCCAGACTTGGTAAGTTTATTCCATGATGATTTTGAATGGATTCAGATATTAGATTATGAGCATGTTCCATTTCAATGCTGAAAATTTCATGCTCATGGACACCTATTATGGGACTGCCCACTCAATGCCAAGCCCTCCTCTAACACCACCTCTGGGAAAACTGATCAAGATGGCTTTACCAAAGTGAACTCTTGGAAAAGGAATCATAAAAAGCCTGCTTCTCAACCTAAAAATACCCCTGCCAACAATTCTAATCCCTCCATGAGCAATAGCTTTGATATTCTCACTTAGACTGACTCTGTGGTCCTTGAAGCCCCCATAAACTCTCATGAGATTCCTAATCAGTCCTCTGCTAATCCTTAGCTAGCTGCGTCTCCTCACCATGTCCCCAAGCAAACCCAAGCTCTCCCCTCTACCGCTTCCATTAAGGATATGGCCTCGAAACATAATGGTATGGACATCGATACCCTTTTGATTGATCACAAGCTTGCGGCGAACATCATGGCCGAAATTAGTGAACTCAAGCAGATGGATGAAGAGCCTGAAAGCATTGACCTAGGAAACTTGGAAATTTTTAGCCTTGAGTAGGCATGTAAGCAAAAACAATTTGATAAGATCCCGGTAAGACAACTAGAAAGTCTAGAGGTCATCCTATCGAGAGCACATTAACAAAGATCTTTAGGAATCCAACCAGGAAGTTAGTGGGATGGAAAGAACTTGTTCAAGAATACTAAGAAACGAGGGAGAAAGATAGATCTACAACAAAACATCCTCATCGGGGAAATGCTGGTAGAATCTGGAAGATATTCGAAACTCACAAAATACTATAGGGCACTCCTCAACCCTGAACTATGAAGCTCACATCATGGAATTTAAGAGGGTTAAATGACCCTGGGAAATACAGAATGATAAAAAACTTGATACAAAAGGAAAAACCTCATATCTTCTTTATGCAAGAAACGAAATGTAATAGTACTCTTCTCAGCACTATTATTTCAAAAGCATAGCCTCGTAGTCACACAATGGCGGTGGATGCTATAGGAGCCTTGGGAGGATTAGCAATAGCATGAATGCACCGGCTGTTGCACTCACAGATTTCAATGCAAACCATCACTTCATTCAAGCCAACTTCCATATCATAGGGACCAATGTGCATGGTCACCTTACCAATGTTTATTTCCTACAAGCTTTTGAGGACAAAATAAAAACTTTGGACACGCTCATGTTGCTCAATGCCAACCGAGCCCATCCACTCTGGATTACAGGAGGTGACTTCAATATGATCACCAAATTAGAGGAAAAATTAGGAGGATGAATCAGATTGGAAAATGAAAGTGAGTACTTCAAGAAGTTCATTCAAAGCAATTGGTTAATTGACCTGCCCTTCAACAATGGAATACACACCGGGAATAACAAAAGATTTAGTTCTCATCAGATTTCTTGAAGGCTTGATCGATTTCTGATATCAGATAATGTTATCCACCTGGGAGGAGACTTCGCAACCTCTATTCTGTCATTTGCAGGGTTGTACCACTGGCCAATTTTGCTTTAGTGGCAAAGACCGAGAAACTCCACTAGAAGACTCTTCCACTTTGAATCCTTTTGGTTGACCCATCAACATTTCAAATATCTAGTACAACATGCATGGAAAATTTTTCTTCCCCCTACAGGCTCCAAAATGTTTCAATTCAGCAAAAGTTGAGGTTCCTAAAAGTGCAAATCAAATAGTGGAACAGTGCTACCTTTGGAAACATTTTTCAAGCTAATAAAGCCCTTGCTTGGGAAATGGAGAAACTTTAGCAAACCATCATCAAATAAGGCAGGACTGAAGCTCATAACGAATCAGAAAAGAATCTTCAGGCTCAAATCAGTGAAAGAGAAAAGCAAGAGGAAATCCTCTGGAAACATAAATCCTAAATAAGATGGTTAAAGGAAGGTGAGAGGAATACAAAATTCTTCCATTGTATTGCAATCCAAAGGAGAATGCATAACAACATCTCCCAAATCCACAACCAGCAGGGAGACTGATTGGAAGATCATGGGGATATTGAAAAAGAACTCATCAGACACTTCAAATCAATCCATTAAGAACCTAGCATCAATAGGCAGCTAGCAATTCACAAGATTCTCCCTCATATCCCAAAGGTGATAACAAATGAACACAATCAATTACTTCTTTATCTGATAACCTTGCACGAGGTGGAATCAGCTATGAAGTAGCTTCAGGAAGGAAAAGCTCCTGGTCCAAATGGGTTTGCCTCTACTTTCTTCCACAAATTCTGGAATATTGTCAAACAGGAGGTTTGGCAAGTAGTCGAACATTCCAGAACTCTTCGTTGGGAGCTACCCTCTTTGAATGCAACATTTATGAGTTTCATCCCCATGGAGGATCACTCTAATATGCCAGACAAATTCAGGCCTATATCCCTCTACAATGTCATCTACAAAATCATATCCAAAGTTATAGCTTCACGTTTGAAGCCATTGCTTCCCATGCTCATCTCGCCAGAACAATCAGGCTATGTCGAAGGAAGGCAAACCATAGATGGAATCATCCTCACCCACGAGATCATTCACTCTCTCAAGAATCACAAAAAAACAGGGATGCTTCTAAAAATTGACCTCTCAAAAGATTTTGATAAGTTGAGTTGGGTGTACATTTAATCGATGTTAACAGCCTTTGGCTTGTCACTTGTTTGGGTTCGATGGATCATGAGCATAATCTCCTCCGCTTTCTTCTCCATTCTAGCTAACAGGATCCCTTCCACCCCCTTTCAACCCTCAAGAGGCATTCACCAAGGGTATCCCCTCTCTCCATTCCTCTTCATTCTTATGGCACAAGCGCTAGGCTAGACCATAAAGCATGTCCTCTAGGAGCATCAACTTAGAGGTATCTCCCTTCATAATTCCTAATTTGTGGATGATAACATGTTATTTGGACATCCCTCGGTCCAAGAATCCCAAAAATTCAAATCACTCCTTGATGATTTCTCAGCAGCATCTAGAGCCAGTATCAACACAATTAAATCCCAGATCTTCTTTTTTCATACTCCTGCCATAACTCAAACCTTCATAGCTCACATATTGGGATTCTTTGTTTCCTCTCTCCCCTCCAAGTACCTTAGTGCCCCCTTAACTGATTCTACCCTTAAGCACTCCTCTTGGCAAATGCTCCTCGACAAGCCTGAAACTCGCCTCACCTCTTAAACTTTAAGATCCCTAAACATGGCAAGTCGGCTAATCCTCATCAAAGTTGTACTATAATCTATGCCTCTTTATCTATTCTCTGTTTTAGTAGTGCCTAAATGGATTCTCAAAAGAATCAAAGGTTTCCAAAGGAATTTTCTATGGGGATCGGCAGGACATAACCGCAAATGGGCATTGGTCAAATGGGTGACTGTTTGCCTCCCAAAAAACCTTGGGGGAATTGCCCTTCGGAACCCTCAACACAGTAATGCAGTCATGGGAGCACGAATCTAGTGGAAGTGGCTTTCAACCCTGCACACACCATGGGTGATCCTATGGAGAGCCAAGTATGTGAACCACACATTGAATGAAGACCTAATTAGGCTTATAGACATGGCTAAGGGCTCCCTAATCTGGAACTCTGCTAGATTGCACAAAAATATGATCCATCAATATAGCTTTTGGGAAATAAGAGATGGAAATAGTGCTCATTTCTAGATGGATTCATGGTAGCAAAGACCTAGACTCAACAACTTAATCTCACTTCCACCAACAAACGATGAGGAAGCCCATTGTTGGGAAATGGTCAACCAGTACTAGATTGCCACCCTTGATTAGGGATATAGACAATGGCGTAAAGTAGAACTCATCATCCTAAATGGTACATAGATAATGTACAAGGACTTGGACACAGAGCTAACCAATAGGTAAATCAAATACTCTGAAGAAAGGGATATCTTATGTTAGGGATACAAACCATGTGGAACCTTCACCACACAAGAGGCATACAACCTAATGATCAATACTTAAACCAACAAGGACCCTCTTTGGGACAAAGTGTGATCCCCTAAAATCTAGCCCAAGATCTCAACTTTTCTATGGCTACTCTATCATAAAAGAATTCTTACTTGGGACAACTTAAGAAAAAAAAATCATGGCCCCTCAAGATGCCCCAATTGCAAGCTATAGTAGGAAATTATACAAGATCTCATGGATTCCTGCTATTTGGAAAACAAACTTTGGGAAAAAACAATTTTCAGATGTCAGAAAGATAGTAGAGTTAAAGAAGACATCACCAAAACCATTCGTCACTGGGCTAAAAACCCATACAAAAGTCCCCTGCTTAATTCCTTGTGGAGAATCATTCCAAGCCTCTTCATCTGGACAGTCTGGAAGGAGAGGAATGGACATATCTTAAGGAAACAATCCACCTCCATTGAAATCATATGGAATAATATGTGTAGCAACCTTCAGGAAACTCTAGCACTCAAAACTTGGAGCGATGATGACTTTCCCACTGAACCGCAATAATGAACTATATGGATGAATTGGAACCTTAGGCTCATCCAAACTCAAGAGCCTCCCAAAAGATCCGTCCCTGCCCATCACTCTTCAAGCAAGCGGTGCCCTCCTTAAGGATTCCCCCAGCTCAACTTTGATGGCGCTTCTAAAGGTAATCCAGGTCAAGCCAGACAAGGATCAGGGATCACTATGGAAATCCTTTGCCTCTTTACCTAGGCACTTCAAGATGGGACACAAACAATTTGGTTGAATTGGAGGGACTGTGGCAAGGTCTAAATCTCGCTTAGTAGCATAGCTACTTTCCCTTAATAATCGAAGGAGATTCTCAAATACTCATCAACATGGCCCAACAAACTATACAAGGAACTCTAGTAAACAAGCTATCTTGTAGCTGGAAACTTGCAGCTCGTTTGCAACACATTGAGCATTGGCTTGAAACTAATAGAGAAATCACCTTCAAAAACATCAAGAGAAACGGCAACAAAGTGGCTGATCTCTTAGCCAATTTAGGGGCGACAAGTGATCACACTCTACGCACAGTTTCACTTGAAATTATAAAAGATGCCACACACCAATAGGAATAGACCACGCTGGTGCAAATGGATGCAACACCCCTGGATGCGGGTGCTAGATGAACAATTAATAAAAATCGGCCACGGGACAAGCAAGTGGTTGAACCATATGGCAACCTGCACCATCCCTTGTGGGAATTTAAGGCAGGTCATTGCTCCTCGGCCAATGCCATCAACCCGTATGAGAACCGAGAAATTCCTTGAAAATATAGAAAAATGGAGCAAAGCCCCTTGCATTCCTCCATTCAGCCTCTGAGTTTCTCTTGCCACCCCACTACAGCAGAGCCGAGCCTTTGCACCGCTATGGGTAGACATTGCAAACTCCTCTGCTATGTTGACCTGGGAAATGGTCATCATTTCTCTTAGTCCTTTCTCTACAACCTACATTTTGAGGTCTCAACCACTCTCTTTGGCCTGAATTTGAATTCCCCTGTTCCTCTCAATTTTCCCTTCGTAGTTCTTGCCTTGCCTCCTACCCTTGAGACTCAAAGCACGCTGCAGCTTCCTAGCTGGAGAATCATGTGCCAACATCATCGAATGTGATGCAGGTGAGGAGGTAGTTCAGGTGGCATCACTCGCCCCTCGTCTTTGCCCCCTTATGTCTCTGCTTCCCCTTCCGCCTCCCCACCCGCAACCCTTCCTCTTCCCGCTTCCCTCAGACTTGGGTAAACCTGTGATGAAATCCATTGAAACCTCCTCCCAATGTTGGCTTGGAATGGATAAAGGTTGTAATAGACCTGGGGTCTTAATTGTTTCAACTTTATTTTGTTGGCAAACCAAACATTCTGCCACAAACTTTTGAACATCCGATTTAAGGCCAACACAAAAAAATTCCTTTTTAACCTTGTGGAAAGTTTTTAAAGATCTTGAGTGCCCTCCTAAGGGAGAAGTGTGCAATTCCATAAGAATCTTTTGTTTGAGTTAGGAATTCTTACAGAGGTATAAGCGATCTTTGTACCATAACAAATCATTTTGACAGCTAAATGTATCATATGTACTGGAATCTTGTTGTAACTTTTGAATAAGTGCCTACACTTCTTCATCATTCATCCATTCCTCCCTTGCTTCATTTATCTAATTTGGTTGGATAATATAAATGGCACACAACAATGCTTCCACATCCTCATCCTTTATTGAGAGTGCATCTACCACCACATTTTTCTTCCCTTTTTTGTAGATTATTTCAAAGTCATAACGCAACATATTTGTGACCCGCTTTTGTTGCTCTTCAGAGGATAATCTTTGTTCTAAAAAGTATTTAAGGCTATCATGATCCATTTTTACCTTGAAGTGTCTTTTCATTAGTTAGGGTCACCATTTCTTAAGTGCATGTAGTATTGCCAACATTTCCTTCTCATAAATAGCTTTGTGTAAAAACTTTCCCTTGACTGGACAGCTTTCAAAAGCAACAGGTCTTTCATCTTGCACTAAAACAACACCAATTCCATTTCCTGAAGCATCACATTCCACAATAAAGGTTTTTGTGAAGTCCGGTGTAGCTATGATCGGTGCTTGGCATGTTGCCTCTTTAAGATGTATGAAGGCCTTTGCTACTTCTGGAGCCCACGAAAATGCATCTTTCTTCAATAATGTTGTTAGAGGTGCTGCTATTCTCCCATAATCCTTAACAAACTTGTGATAATACCCTAGGAACCTGAGAAATCCTTGTAGATTCTTTATGGATGTGAGGATTTTCCATTCCTTAATGGCTTTAATTTTGCTAGGGTCTACCTTAACTCCTTCATGAGATACAATATGACCCAGATATTCCACCGCTTGTACTCCAAAGAAACATTTGGATCTTTTTTCATATAATTGTTTCTCTTCCAATAGTTGTAGCACCCTGTCAACATGTTCAACATGATCCTTCCAAAACTTGTTGTAGATTAGTATATCATCAAAAAATACAACACAAATTTTCCAAGGGTTTGAAAATTGAATTCATCAAACCTTGAAATGTAGAAGGTGCATTGGTAAGGCCAAAAGGCATGACCTAAAATTCATAATGACCCTCATGAGTTCTAAATGTTGTTTTTGGAATGTCTTCAGTATTCATTCTGATTTGATGATATCCTGAACGAAGATCCAACTTGGTGAAGTAAATTGATCCATG
>APFE031495299.1:275123-312327 GCA_000404065.3 Pinus taeda
ATTACATGTTATAGACACGATAAGCATATGCATAATCTAGTAGGCTGTGTGTCTGTCCAAAATTAAGAAACAAATATATGTTCTCCATGCACAGAGACAGTCCTTAAAATGAGTGTCATTCAATAAACTCAAAATTTTGTTACACTACACAGAGAGATTCCTGTAAACATGTGTTGATTATGTATCAGCATAATAAATATAAACAAAAATAAATAGGTCAAATATCAAATGATTTCGGAATCCTGTTGAGCCTGAGCTGCATGGTCCATGTATGGGCGTGGTAGTACTCATATTGTTCTCCTTCTCGCTACTCCTGGATCATCCAAAGGTTGCATGGCCTCATCGCTCCCTCTTTGGAAAGTTTGTCAACGAGTGTGTTTTATTTCCTGTAGATATGGTGACAAGAAAAATTGTCAATGTATGTAATGTATCTATGCACCTCATTCAATATGTGTCGCAATGTGTATGCATGACATGTTGATGTTTTGTTAATCCAGTTGCACACAATTTTTGAGTCACCGAAAACATGTAGATTACGACAGCTTTTTTCAATTGCAAATTGTATGACATTTTTTGAAGTGATGAGCTCGACATAGTTATTTGTGCCAATTCCAAGTCCCATTTGAATATGGTAGAAATACAAATCTATAATATATAGTGCTGCCCCACCACCACATCCAATATCATGTGTCGATCCATCAAAATATGGCTAGTGTTGTGACTGATCAATGGATTCAAGGATGATAGTTCTAGGAGAAGAGTCAGACTTGTCCTTAGGCAGTGCGCTATAGTTGGCTAGTATTCTGGCTATGATGGATGGTCAATGGGGGCCAGAGTCTTGGAAGATGTTGCGGTTCCTAGCTATCCAAATTTCCCAACTAATGAGTAGGGGGAGGTTCCTAGCTTTAGGAGTAGGTACAGATGACCACCATTTTTCCCATACCTCCTTAGTGGTTTGTCCCCTCCAATTGCTAGATGAGGGTGTGTGAAATAGAATGGAGCTCCAAAGTTCGATTGTGATGGGGCATGAGTGAAAAAGGTGATCCAATGTTTCAGTGTTGTCCCTACAAAGGTAGCACCAATAAGGTCCATATTTCCCTCTTCTGTTCAGGTTGTCTCCCGTTGGTACCTTATTCTTTAGTATGGACCACATGAGTAACCTTGTTCAAGGAGGTGCTTTGAACTTCCACATTCCTTTCCAGCATGAATCTATGTGGTGAGGCTTGTGTCGATTGCCCAGATGTAGATACCCCTCTTTTGGGGAGTAACAACCATTTTTTGCAATGGCCTATGTAATACCATCCTCCCCTTCTCTTATTTGAATGTGATATTTAGTGAGGGTTGTTGTCTAAGTGCTCCAAGATTGGTGCCACTAAATAGGAAGGAGCAGGCTATGGGGTGACTCCCATGGTTAGTGTAGGAAAGTTGATCTCTCCTAGTCCACAATGTGCATTAAGTGTGGGATTCCTTTCTCGTTAAGGTTCTAGATTAAGCCTTTAGGTAGCAAGTGTGCATTCCCTCAACCTATCTAGGGGTCACGACCTATTCAAACAGATGTCCCATCAAATATTCTCTAGGTAAGGCCATCCCGTATAAGTGAAATTGAATTCAAAACCGCTTTCCATATATTTGAGACCCTAGATTTGTTCTAGCTTGTTTGTCTTAGCTAGTCCAATGACCTTAATGGTTCAATATACTTAGCGACTACAATTTTGGTCCAGAGACTTTTAGTGGTGACTAATTGCCACGCTAGCTTGGCCACAAGTGTAGAGGATAAATCTTCCAAATTATTTACACCCAAACCGCACCTCATTTCTTAGTGATAGACAAAACATCCCATTTTTCCCATGGATATATCCTCTCTGTTTGTTTTCCTTTCCACGGGAATTTGCAGCAGAGGTTTTGTATTTGATTGAGGATGCCTCTTGGAATCCATGCGAGGGACATTCAGTAAATGGGGGTGGCCTCCAAAACCGCTTTGATGAGCACCAATCTTCTAGCTCTGGAAAGATTCTTATGATACCATATATTGAGTCTTCTCTCGAGCTTAGAGATCTAATATATTAAATATTATTTTAATATGTATTAAATAATGGAAATCTTTTTTATTTGAATTGGATATCTATTTTTAATATATTATTATTAATGAGTAGCCAAAAAGATATAAAATAAATAGGAACAAATACGAGCATCACCATTAATTTATCTTAATAGTAATAATAATAATATTTTTCTTCTTCCCAAAATAATAATATTTTTTTTTACTTTCAAGAATAAAGTTAGTGTATTAAATATCATTTTGTGAATACAATTTTAGTATATGTAATAATAAAACACATCTTAGATGTAGAATATATTGTATAATGTTTTTTTCTTAGTTCTTTTTGTTTTTAACTATTAAGATTTGCTTGTGGCTTTAAACAAAGCCACAAATGGATTTCTATGATGTCAAAATATGAGGGAATCTGACTCTACTTAGGCCAAACCAACTTGTACTTATGGTTGGATTTTTACCTATAGGGTTTTAAACTCGAAATTTTCTCCATTAAATATTTTCACAACCAAGGAACAAGAAGGATCAAGTCTCTTTTTAACTTTAAAAGAGGTTTGTACTTTAAGAGATTTGATCCCTCTCACTATTTGGTAGATTTCCTGTTAATATGGGTCTAAGCTGGTTTAATTGTTAACTAGAAATTGCACAACATGTTGCAATGCAACCACCATAAGGTGGTAACAAATGAAACAATTGCATAGAAGAAAGAAGTAAAATTTTTAGCGCATGAAACAATTGCAGAGCAGAAAGAAGTAAAAATTTTAGCATACGAAACAATTGCAGAGAATAAAGATGTAAAAATTTTATGAAATTTTGTTTCTCTAGTGATCTTTCTTTTTTATCATATCTTATGTTTCAAGGAGATTCCAAGAAGTCCAATATTCTAGAGATTTAGGTTCAACTGACAAAATTTTGGAGAGTTACCTTCCTTGCTCTCACCTAACATTTTGATAAAGAGAAGGAATATTATGTCATCCATTAAACACACGCAAGAATATCTTAGTTTAAAATCCAAAGAATGTATTCAATTAAGAAGTGCATGTCTTGATCTTGGAAGAAGATGATCTCAACAGAAAATCTACGAAAAAATTCTTAATTACAGAAAAAACAACACTTCAAATCTCTTTAAAATATAACCTATATAAAAATTTATTTCCTTTAGTTTTAAAATAGAACTAATACACCGAGCTTTGACTACTCTAAAGATACACGATGGAGTGTTCCATCCATGTAGTAAACCAATACAAGACAAATTCACCGTGTTGAAGGATGTGGATTCCCACCAAGACTACTCTTAATTAAGAACCTATCAAAGTTGCTTGTTTAACAATTTTGTGATTTGTTAAGAATGACTCCATATTTAACTTGAAACCACTTCATGGCATATTCCTTGGTAACCCTTTCTTGAATGAAAATAATGGATCGAGCTATCTTTCTCCACGACATTCTGGGACTACATAGAAGTCCATATCATAAATACCAATTGAAGGATCATACATTTTAAACAGAAGAAGAAGAGAAATGTTTACAACTAAAGTCGAAAAAATAACTCAAAACAATCTAGTTATCACAAACATAATTAAAATTAAACCCAAAAAAATACAGTCAAGAGTAACCCTCCTGAAGCTTTATTATTTCACAATAGAAAATAAGTTTAGATAGATTCAATATCAAAATAACAGTCATGAAACACTATTGTTTCATAATGCCAAAATAACTTTATATCGCATCAATAAAAAATAAAGTTAAATTTCCCAGATTATGTCAGTATCACAAGTCATGCAAATGTTGAACTCACTTGATTGCCAAATCAATGTGCTGTTGAATTCCAAAACCATAACAACCTCTGTCACTGAAGTTCCTTAAGAGGAACTCATATCCTTCACTATCATCCCTCTCTAAAAGTTGAAGAGCCTTTTATCGTCTAACAGCAACATAACATAATCTTTTCATTTTGCATTAATTGTATGAATATTATTGTAATTATTAGTTGGTAAACTATTTACTATATAAACTTTAATTTTATCTTTATTGTTTCATGTCTTTTGGTACTTTATTACTCCTGAATAGGAAACCTAGATTAATATAAGATGCATTTTTCATCTTGTATTTTCATTATACTTACATTTCAATTCATAAATTAAAAACAAGTAATAGTAATTAGATAATAATAAAAGGGTTTACCACTTGCACTTGCAAAAGTGAAATATTTAAATGGACATTATTTCTAGATAAAACTATATAATTAGATAAAAGGCATTCATCATGTCGAACAGTACCATAACACTAAAAAAAATATCTAGAAAAACACTTAATAACGTTTAAAAACAAATACAGTTACTTCATCCACTAAATATTCAATTATCAATAATATTAATTTTATAAAACAATTTTTTTAATTTAAACGTTAATCATGAAATATTTATCATTGACTTTTGTTTAAAACTCTTAATGACCATTTCACTCATTCTTTATTTATTTTTATTCTAAATCGTATATATGATAAGTTAAATTAATTCAAAATACATTTTATTCATATTTTTCATTTGAATTACATTTCAATTAACTCAAAAATTGGTTACATATGATTACATGGCAAATATGGTCATAACACTAAAAAGCAAAGGTATCAACACAAACACTGGTATCAACACAAACACTTAATATAATGTGCATGAAAAAATATAATTAATTCATCCACCAAATATTCAATTATCAATAGTATTAATTTTATAAAATATTAATTTTAATTAAGACATTAATCATGAAATAGTTATCAAATTTCCTTGAAAAATCTCAAAAACCATATTGTTTTCTTTTGGTCAAATATTGATCGTTAAATATTTATCATTAACGTTTCTTTAAAATTCTCAAATACCATTTCAAATATTTATCATTAACTTTGGGTTATATATAAAAGTGAAACATTTTGTTAGATTAAAAAAGATCATTTGGATGAAGATTATTGTAATACTAAAAATTATAAGCCAAATTCACTTAATATAATAGCTAAACATAAATATAATTGCATTATCTATCAAACGTTTGACTATTAATGAATTAAATCTTGTAAAATGAAACAATGAAAATGTAATACATTCTCTTTTGATATTATAATAATGATCATTAAATATTTTATAATTAATATTTATTTAGATTTGATTATCAATTTTTATTTAGAACCTTTTAAGAATGTTTCATTTTATTTCTCAGGTATAAATGAGGGAATTTAGATTGGTTTAGCTTTCATTTTATTGATATGTTATATTTATATTTGAATTACGTTTTAATTCATTAAAAAAATGTGGTAATCTAAATTAAAGTATTTTATATTATAAGGATAAAAAAGTCAAAGTTAAATGAAAAGTTGATTGGTGTTTGTAATAAAACATCAATTGTTTAGGTTTTCTGGTGTAGATTTTGCTTCTTAATGATGAATCATTATTATGAACAATGTAATTGAGATTGATGAGATGGGTGTTCTTTTTTGTTTACAATTTGTGTGTGATTAATACAACTATGATCTATTGATGTAGATTACTTGAGTAGGTTTGACCTTTTGGAAAAAATTAATAGAGTAGAGTAACTTGTTGGAAGTTCTAATTGCGAGGCACAAAAAAATTTTAAATGCCAAGACAAACAACAATAGTATAAAAAATATTGTACTTCCAAACAAATCAATCTTGGATTAACCTTCAATATTAGTCACATCAGTCACTCAAGATTAGTTTCTTTGCATCAGAACAAGCCCAACCAGATCACACAGTATCCCTCCTATCGTTATGTTGTAGTGGTTGGAACAGCCTCCAAAATTTTTGCCTATATTAAATTTTGAAGCCTATTATGGATCCTTTGATCAATCATTCCTTAGTCATGTATTGCTCAGCTCATGATCTCAAACTCTAGTTTCTGATATTAAGAGTCATTCACACTTTTATCTTTCTATAGTATGTATCATCTTTGGGGATGGGGCTTATTTCTTGTGATGCAAAGGGAAGTTTGTTTTTGTTTAAGGGGAAATTTTCCTAGCCTCCATTAAAAAAAATGTAGTAGTTTCCTCGTGTGTCCTTCCCTCAGCTAGAACCCACTGTCTATAGAAACTGCGTAGTTCTTTCACTTAGCTTTCCTGCCTGACTTGGATCGGGGAACTGTGTAGAGGTGTCCTCCCAAAACCTCATCTCACAATGATTCCTTGCATTCTAAAACTGCGTAGTTTATCCCTTAGCTTCTTATTATGTCGTACATCCTAGAACTGTGGAGTTTATCCCTTAGCTTCTTTGTCAACCTTACATCCTGAAACTGTGTAGATATGTCCTCATAAGGCCTCATCCCGTAGAGTCACTGCCCAATAAAACTGCACAGATGCGTCTCTCACTGATCACAAGAAGTATGATATGGTAGAGGAGTCTCAAGGAGTTGATGAATAAGATAAGTAGACCAAGGAACCCAAGGTATGATAGAAGATTGGGGTTGCATGAAGACTCCATATGATGCACAACCCTTTGGAGGGAAGGTATGGAAAATGAAGCACATATTTTAAAATACCCCTCTTAGTATAGATTGAAGAATTAATCATGAATTTCATATCATTTTTTCTTCAATGAAATGCATGGTTACAAGCACTGAAATTCATTCAATGTGTCCTCTATGTGATTTCCACCCTTCGCTTGTTTGATCAATTGTCATCCTTTGACATGTCTGGTTGTTATGCCATGTTTGTGAACCATTCTGGTGACCATGAAGGTTGCTATTTATATATACAATTTGTCGTAACCATGTGAATACCAATCACACTCATACACAAATTTGTAAGCATGGTGGCGCAAGTGTCATCACGAACATCCAAAGTTCTATCCAAAGTGTCATACTTGTCACTTTTAGCACTAAATAGTGTCATAGAGGGTCAGATTTTCCTATGCTGTCCTGGTGGTCAACATTGTCATGTTTTCGAAGTATGCTAACTGTGTGTTCACAATGTTGAAGTTCTCACAAGTTCACTTACCTCTCATAGTTAGAGATTTTCAATCTCTTCGACGAAACAACCCCACTTCACTAGACCCTTACTGACCTACACTGTGCAGTCTAAGCCCTCAGTGGTGTTGCTCTACTACCTGGAACTTCATAGTGCTTAATGTTGTCCTTCCAGTCAATGGCATTGTGCAATCCCATAGGTGAGTTGCATGTCTTCCTTCCCAAAACTACGTAAAAGCTACTTGACTACCTATTTCAACTACGTACTTCACAAGAACAGTAATCAAGCCACTTTCCTGCTTGCTGGAATCTAACATTGCAAAAAAACATGAGCGTGAAATGCTCCTAGAAATTATGTAGAGAAGTCCTCTGAGAGAATTCCCTCAGCTAGGACTCACTACTCTAAAAAACTGTGCATAATTATCCTTTGGTGTCTCTATTTTCCTGCCTTGGCTTCCCTCTCGAAACTATGCAAAGGTGTCCATCAGGGTCCCACCTTGGAGCTGTCACTGGTGACCTCAAGTATGCAATCCTACCTCCGAGTGACCATTACGCAGCTTTTCTAATAGTGCAGACTATGCCTCGAAGTTCCTCAACCAATCTTGAATTGTTCTCTGTGTAGTCCCAATGGCTAGTCCAACTCCCTGTTACCTGGAACCACACATTGCACAGTTGATGGGCCCTATTCCCAGCCTATTATTTGTCCCGAGCTCGGATCATGGAAAACAATCCATGCATACTATAGTAGAAGGTTTTGGATTTGATGTCATTCTATCATGAGTGAATTGTTGGAACAGGTACACTGATGGATCATGGTGAGACAAATAATGGGATGGAGAAGGAGTGGACATGTTAGAATACTTACTTGTAGCTAGACAGATGAGACAATGACATCCAAGAGCATGTGAAAGGAACACATGCATAGAACCATCGTGCAATACCAAGACCATTGAAGACCCCACAGCATTGAAGTCATGAGGAGGAGAAGAGAAAGCACACCTGAGACTACATCTATCACTGAACAGCGCAAGAACTTGACATGGAAACCACAACTAGCTAGTACATGTCAGCAGTGTCATGTCAGGTTGTGTCAAGAATTTCCAAGGTGTTGTACATATGGGTCTTGGGACTTTTTCTTAATAGAGAAGCTTGTTAAGGCCAAAACTTTTTCATGCATTTTTTGTAGATGCTTTAAGACTATTCTTTCAGAATTTGTAAGGCATGCTTGTTTCATCAATACTAAGGTAGTTGAATTATTTCAATTGTTTTATACTTACATTATTGGGAATGTGTTGTATTGGTTATCATCGTTGTCTCATCCCTATGGACTACTCTGTACGATAATAGACAAACCACCATTGAGCACTGGTTATCACCGTTGTCACATCCTTATGGACTACTCCGCAGGATACTTGATAGATGATATTTGTGTTCTACTTCGAATGATTGTAGGGAAAATCTCTAAGTAAATGGCAACAAGGCAATCATACCAGATGGGATTCGTAGACCAAATGGTGTGAGGTATAATTGGGACTTCATACTAGGGAGATCCTCTAAATGTTGGCGGGTCCAACACCGTCAAATTTCTCATGCTATAAGGAGAGACAGACAATGGGGTGTGCCCATAGAGGCTGGCTTGAATCTCTTATTTTTAAAATGGCTCTTCCTGAAATCATAGTCTTGGGATGTGTTTTATAAAAATCCTAACTATACCATCATTGCGGATGTTATTCATGACTTCTCCAAGCTTAGGTTCAATGGTGAAGGTGAACTATCTTTTCATATGCATGTGCTTCGACTTATGACTCTTTTCCATCATCACTAAATATAGTCCAAATATTTTTGGGTTGTACTACTCACCCTCACATTCTAAGGTCATGTTAAACACTAGTGCCATACACTACCCATTTCTTCTATCGGTTCATTCAGCTAGCTTATCGAGATGATGGTTAAAACTTTCAGTAATTATAGCCACTGAGATCTCTGTGAAAAAATATATTGTTTAAGAATGGAGCCTTATGAATCAGTTGAGGACTTTGCTGATAAGTTCCTTTATCTCTATTGTGAAATTCCCGACCAACTTTTTTTCTTGGTTTTCTTGAGACAAGAGTTTGAATGCTTAGTTCATGTTTCCCAATAAGGTGAACCTCCTAATTTCCCTTCCTCCCCAACTCTTGCGGATCATGAGGCACCTTAGATTGTAGAGAAGGAGCCCACTACACCATTTGTTCCTTGTCATCCTCCTTTTCCGGTCCCGATGTCGGTGCCCCCTTGTAGTGATCATTATGTCCAGAAATCTACAAAGCATGTGCGTAATCTGTCTTCTCATCCATCTCCTGATTCAATAGAGGAAATTACAGAATGGATCAGGAAGCCTACAACGAAGACTCACTCCTCCATTTCGTAAGAGGATGTCACCATTCATAACTCAACTCTCGAATATGATCTATATCTCTACCATCCTTTATCATCTACAAGCCATGACTCCTTGTATCACAACTCGCCTCATCAATCTGCTTCACCAGCCAGTTGTTCACATTCTCTTGATTCTCAAGTTTCTAGCTCAAATTTCAATAAGGTATAAGGTGGTCACATTACACATGTAGAGGAGTAGAAAGGTCAGGACGTTATCAATTTTCCCTCTTTGTTTCAATATTGTCTTTATAAAAATAATGAGCTCCCATTCTTGAATGATTTTCAATCTGCTAATCTCGGTGGAACCTCCTATATAATTAATTCTTTCGATCCACCCCTAGTCTTGGGTATTCATCACTACCATGCTCCCATATGCTGTGATGATTGACCAATCACATCATCTAATCTTTTGGTTTCTCATGAAGAATCTAACTCAGATCTAGAATGTGCTTTGGTCAAAGAGACATCCAAATAAAAAATTCCTTTTAACCTCACTTGCCCTTGTGTCCCACCACTCACAATGCATTTTCATGCAGTGAGGATACTCTGTGTTGTCTGGCTTCTTCATCTAATGAGCTATCTCGTCAATTCACGTAAGGAAGTCAGGTTATCCATGTTGAAAATACTCTGACTGCATAGGACTCGCCCCACCCCTCATCATTTCTTACATTACATGAAGAAAAATTGTCAAATCAACTTTCTCATGCGAGCTCACAAATTCATTTATCTTCAGAGGTACCATCAGAAGAGCCTCTTAAATTGAGCAATTTACTTGTTGATGAAAGCTGTGACCAAGACGGTTTCCATTTAGAGAGCAGTTTTGAAAACAACAAGAGTAGCCATCCTCAAGCCATGCATGATCGGGTCCAATATTCAAAATGTGATTCTGCAATTCTAGAAAGTTTCGAGATCGGCCAGGGAGTTGAGGCACTTCAACACCTATTTATGGTTATGTTAGGACCCATGACCCTAGTAAGCCCCTCAAACCAAATCAAATCTGGTTTCTCATGCACAATCTATCTATTTGTATGGTTTCGTTTAGTGTGGATCACCATGTAAAAAATGTTTGGTATTTTCGGTGTGATCTTTCAAATTTTCAAAATTTGACTTATGGTTGAATGCACGAATATGTTGTACCAAGTTTGTCTTCATGCACATCTCTTGCATCAAACTCGGGTTGAGAGTGTCCTTCTCTCATGAAATGATTAAATTATGAAGTTGATAATCTCAAAGACTATCTTTGAGCACAACCATACTTATTGAATTTTCCCTCTCATGACCAACTCCTTGGTATTCCTTTCAACCTTGTACTGCAAAAGCATCTACTCATCACACCAAAAATCTCCCTAGGTGATGATCAATGCACAAACTATCACACGAATCAAGTTCATCTCCATTCACCACACCCAAACTTGTATCATGCATTCATGGTGTGACCATCCTTTTTAAATTCTTATGATTATGATGCCTGCATAATTTTTCACCAGTTGTAGGAAGGTGGTCTGTCATATCTAGCTCATAGCGAACTTGGTCGAATTGTTTCGAGTGTTCACAACATTGTTAAAATTTCAAACTAGGAATTGGACATCTCAATGAGCTCATCAAATCATTTATCAATCTTGGGTGGCTTTCATTTGGCTTATCATTTTCCTAGCATCACATCCAATGATAGTTTCTTCATACCCTCTTACCTTCATTGTTTAAAATCTCTCCCTTGAGATTCCTATTAAGCAGATGATCCACTTCAGCGTGTGCTAATGGTTATGCTAGGTCCTCACCATCTTAGAATAAGTTTTGAGAATGATCATATTTATTTTTCCTTACAAAATTCCCATTGTGATCCCATCTATCAAATCGAGAATCCATCCTCTCAAATATCACAATGCTTTCAAGATAGTCTTCATAAATTTTATGATTCAATCATTGAATGGTTGGAACAATCTTACTTGGAAAGTCCTATTACAGGTAACAAGTTTTAATCCTCCCTCTCCCTTGTTAAGAAGACCAATGCATATGAGGACACCCTTGCAAGATGGTTTCGGGGTTTGTTGAAAAGTGGTATCCATCAAAGAGGTAAGCATTTGGATTGGGCAAAAGTGGTGGTTTTCACACTTCTTTTTGCTCATAGGAAAGACCCTCCTTCCCGTGTGCAAGTTGTTCAAGTTTTTGTATTTTATATTACACATCACTTTTTATCTGCTTTAATCATTCGTATATTTGTGGATGCAAGTTAGGAACTACTACAGTGTCTTCGCTGCAAAATTCATTACACGTAACCTCGATCGTCTCTTTATTAGGATGCATTTTAGTTTTCCTTTTCTTGCACTCATTTTTCACTCATTTTGACAGTTCATCCCTATTTCCTTGTCTTGACTCCACATTATGTTTTCTTTAACAATTTTTCTTTCTTGTCTTCTACTTTTGTTTCCTTGTTATGTACTCCTTTCCTCTCGTCTTGTTTTTCCCTTTCGTATTAGAATTTTCATTTTGTTTTCACTACGCGAATAAGTGTTGTTCCTAGGCTTGTGTCGTAGCTTTCGAATGTGTATGTGGCTGGAGTTCAAATAGTCTTGTGACTTTGCAACCCTTGGCTAGTCCTATATCCATCTTCTTCATGTTTGGTTGTAACTTTTGGCCGATGAAGTCTTGACATAAAATACGATCCATATATAAGGACAACTTTGGTCCAACCCTGATCTTGTATCCAGTCTGGGAACCTCATGCCTGTTATCACTCCAATATTTCTTAGGAGTTGATTAGAAAGAAATGATTAGAGGTAACTACAAACCTACTTTGGAGATTAGGACTTAGCCTTCCTAATTCTTAGAGAGGGATCTCTCTTTATGATTTAAATTTGTTTAGTTATTTGATTTTAGGCGATTTATGATTGTACTTGGGTTTTGATTTGGATTTGGTGGTGGGATCAATTACTTAGACGAAAAGAGGGGTGTCTTTCACGATTGGGCTATGGGGTCAAATATCAAACAAACATCATTGGATCATGTTCTAAAAACAATGTCTATAGGGCAAGATAATAGAGTTACTTCAGATCTCAAGGCTAGATTGTGAATTGGCTTTTAGTAAGATCCAAAGAGAAATGAAGGGTTCCTTAGGCTGGATTATGAAGAAAGTGAAAGAGGTCAACCGAGATGGGACAAAAATTATGGATTCTCAGATCCAGATATCAGAAGAAAACACATAAATGATCAATTATTCAAAACAACGTATACTTAAACAAATTCTGGGATAAATTTCTAGTTAATTCACTCATCTTTAGATAACATTCAAGTTTGTGAAAAACATAAGAAAATAAAAAATTTGACAAAGAAAATACTTCATTGTAATAGCTCAACACGTGAATTTTGTAATGCAATCTCTTTATTACATGGCCGAGTTTGCTGACTTAAAAAATTGGTACAATAACCCTTAGGTTTATGATCAAAATTACTCTACAAATGTATAGCAATCCACACCTAATACTTCAAATTATGAACTATTTATACAAAAATAGTTTACAAAATATCCCACACTGTCTTGGGAATTAATCTAGGAGAAAGAAATATCTTCATGGAGGAAGATAGAGACAGCTATTGAACTATTGATTTTGTCCCTGTTTATTAGGTTGTGTTGTCTTTAAGCTCTGATATTTTGCCTTTTAATCTTTGGTTTGCTATTGGTCTTCACGTTGAATGCTCTTGTTACTCTGATCTTTTAACTGATACACTTTCACCTGATACTCTTTCCCCTGGTTGGTCTGTCATTATCCTTTTATTGTGCCTTTTACCCTTACTGTACATTTTTACATTTTGACTGTGTATTTCTATAGTAATTCATTCAATTTCTCCCATGTTTCTGCATCTGGTAATTGGATATTTATCATTTTCCTATAAATATCATCTGCGTCCGTTTACTTGGAAAAAGTGGGCTAATTCACAAAAAAGGTGTTTTACCTCATGTTGGAGGTAAAACAAGTTCTCAAAAGTTTGGTATAGGACCTTGCCAATTGGCATCTCCTTCATAGATCAAGTGTTCGCTTGATCCCTGGACACTTCTCTAATTTTTCTATTGTAGTCCTCTTGTGGCATTAAATTATCATTTATTACCAACAGATTGGGCAGACCCTTTTGCCTCAAAACTTCAAATTTAACCATGAAGTTGTCTATAGCCAATTGCATAGTTTTTCACTTATCTTCAATGTTTAGCATTAAATTCCTCTTGGTGAGGACCCTTTTTACTTGTAGTATTGTACCTTTCATGTCAGGTATCTATAATTCCTCCAATTCATACTTATTCTTGGAGTTAAGGAAGTGAATGATCCTTGTTGCTTCCTCTGACATATCTCCCAATTTTGTTTTCACTCTTTGTATCGATTCTGTAGCCTCTTTCACCAACTCAATCTATTAAAAAATAACATGAATGGATGGCCAAATATCATTGACAAAGTGAATGATATTGGCCTATAATTTTTCCTTAGCTTGTCCAAGGGGTTCCTTTAAATTCAGTTCCTTCTCCAAGATTTTTATTTTTTCATTCATCCTGGTTGATTTCTGTACTTCTTCTTTGTGCCTAATCTATGCAAGCTTATAGTCAGTCTCTAGACTGGTCACCTTTTCTTTGAGCTTATTCATTTTTGTGGTCTAAATGGACATGTCTTCCATTGCCTAGACCAATTTGATAGCCTCATCACCTATTGACCTTGTTGTTGATGTAGATGTTGTAGAAACTGGTAGTTTTGTAGCCATTGGAGCTATAGGAGCTAATGATGCTGCCAAAGTGGAAGCTACTGCAGTAGTAACTATTGGGATAACAGTGGTATGGGAAGTCTCAAGACTAGTTTATTTCATCTGTATCAAGCTATCTAACTCCTTTTCCATTTCCTTTAGTTGACCATTTAGTTATAGAACCAGGTCCATCATCTACTCCTCATGTGTTTCGCTATCCAAGACCTCTTTTGTTTGTGGGTGCTATAAATGAGGAAGTTTAATCTATTTTTAAGAGCTACAATATCCTCATTCTTCTTCTTGATCAACTTCTCAACAACTTTTATTTCATTTGGATCATGTACTAGGTTAATTACCAAGCCCTCCAATGACTTGACCTTATTGTCCTTGGTGTGTGATGAGGCCTTTTCCAATTTGTATTGGGTTGTAATTTTGTCTAATGAACCTTTCAATTAGACTATGCGTTTTCAAATTGAAGGGTTGTTTTGGATTTCCAAAGAATACATGGAAATTGGTGGTTTGGATTGCAAGCTAGGTTCAGTGGTGAATGCAGAGGGTACGATGGCTTCAACTATGAACTGGTTGCTTGAATTGGATGTCTGGAGCTTCTTCAAGTAACAGACAGTGGTCAATTTTGTCGTAGAGGTTCAGGGTGTCACAAAAATGTCTTGAGCAATAGCTACAGTGAAAAATGAGCGAAAAGAGAAAATTGGGGCTTTTTCAGCTTTTTAACGGGTAATGGTCACATTTTGGCGTGGAAAATATGAATGAATAGTGGGTAGTTTTCAGCTTTGGTAGGGAGGTGGTTTCCTGGGCCATCGCACCGCTATTGGATGGAAGGTGGTATTTTTCACGAGCACAAGATGTCACTTGGTGCCACCATGCAGCAGAACAGTGCCTAGGAAAAACCACAAATCTTGCGTGCTCTCGAGCTGTTATTGTGTGGATAATGAACCCACGTGATATTGATGTGCATCATTGGATCTCGAGGCATGAGATCGGACAACTATCGCGTGGTGAGGCTACACAAAGGGAATTGGGAAAGGGATTTGCAGGTCCTAATAAAGTGGGACTAGGGTTATGTGACGGTGTTTTAACTGTACCAAGGGTTGGTGGGTTAAAAAATGGTTTGTCAGAGAAATATAAAGTGAGGAAATTAATTTGATAATGTGAGTGGATAAAAACCTAGGATAACGTGGTTTTTATGGGTTTTGGATGAGAAATAGGGAAATTAATAAGGAGCGAGGGTAATATTTGCAATGGGAATTGGGTTTCACTATAGGGAAAAGGGGGTTTTGGGTAGGGGGATGATTTTTGAAGGGTAATTAATAGGGAAATGTGTGAAAGCAAGGGGTAAGGGTCAAACTGAAAGGAAAAGGGGATTTATAACTGATAAATGGATATTGGGGAAACTAACAAATAAGCATGTGTGGGAATAGTGAAATGAGGGGAAATTAGCTAAACTAGGTTGTGAACATATTTTCTTTTTGATAAATGCTCCTGCACATGAAACATAGGATTAGGCATGATAAATGTGTTTTTGGGTGAGCAACCTTGTATATTTGAAACCTTTCTTCTACCTACCCTTTATTTATCCTAACATTTTTTCTTCATTTTGTTGGGTGCATTTGAGCTTGCTCACCCTTTATTTCCTTTTCTTTTGACAAGAAAACTATCTAATTCTAACCTTATAACTTCCAATGGCTCAGATTAAACTGATGAGCTCATTTTTATTCTCTACCTAACTACTAATCTACCAAGGATAAACAATTTGGATAGATCTTCAATCTCTATCTATCAACATAAAATTTAAAGCATGAATAAGTAAATATTAAGCTACTTGACCATCATGGATTGTGACATTTGTGACAAGCTACACACAACCTTATTTTTCATAATAATGTTAAAGGTAATGGCACTTGAATTTGCACATTTTCGTGACCTGTTTTATTTCTTTTTGGGTTTCATATTTTTCACTTTTTTGATCTTCTCTATTTCTTTTTTTCCTTTGATGATTCATTTAGGACATACCCTCTTTACATTTTTTAATTTTTAATATGGAAAACATTTTGTAGAAAGAAAAAGTATGTACAATATTACAAGACTAACCATAGCCAATTGAAAATTATGAATCTTATTATTATAGGACCCTAAGAGTGGCTCCACATGGGAATGGCATTTCTTGGTGAAATGTCATGAACATTAAGATCAATAGTCTTTGGAACTATGATTGTAGTTAACTTGTAAACTTCTCTTATGTGATTTTGCTTTATTCATACTTATGATGGCGAACACTTCAAAGCTCAAGGCCCTCTCTTCGATCTTCAACTTCAAATGATTACCATCCACACGATGAACCACACTGGTTGGTTCGAAACGCGTCGACAAAAGAGTATCTATGTGATTTCGCCGAAAATTTCTCTAAACAATGTTATGGATCACAGAAGCCTAAATTCCTTAATGATTACCATCCAATCGAATCTAAACCTGGTAATGTTATATACATTGAGTAAAGTAAAGTGAACTACTGTTAATATATGGATAAGTAATGCTTCAACATTCTACCATTGACGGGTCCTCCTGGTAGATCTGTTCCTCTAACACTCACAAGAAAAATGCATTGTTACCTCTGTAACCATAAATGACATAAGTGCCTTTCCATAGGAAATCAAAGTTTCTGTGTTTTCCCTTGTCTTCTCTTCTAGAATCCCATTTAAGTACTTTGTCACCTATGTAAAAATCATCAACTTAGTCTTGTTGTCAAAAAACCTTTTGATTTTATCCTAGATTACTTATGATTTGACATAGACTTCTTCTCTAGTTTGCTGCAAGTGTATTATTTGATTTATCATCCTTTGGATATCATTCGGTTCTACCTACAACTATTGGATGATTGTCATCACTGGTGCTCCTAAAGAGGATGGAAAAGCAACATCCATTCCATATACTAATTGATAAGGAGATGTACCAATGGAATTTTTGGTAGTTAGTATGTCTGCCCATAATGCATTGACCAACCTTTTATTCCATGTCTTCTTGTTGTCTTCCAACAATTTCTTTATGATATTGACAAGGATTTTGTTAGAAGATTATGCAAGTCCATTAACTTGATGGTAATATGTAGTGGAATGGCCCAGAGTGATGTGATATTTGTTACAAAAGTCTACCATTTTCTTCGATTTAAAAGTGGCTACATTATCAGTAATGAGCTTTTGGGGGCATCCAAATCTTGATTGGATATTATTTTAAAGGAATGAGATAATGATAGAGTCTATGGCTTGCCTAGATAGAATGGCTTCTATCCATTTGGTGAAGTAATTAGTCATTGCCAAAATCCATTTATGCTAGGTTGAGGAGGTTGGGTGAATTTCCCCAATGAAGTATGATGAGCCTAAGTATTCCAACAAGAATACTGCAAGTCCCAGGTCTACCAACTTTACTTATCAACTCGACGTTCGTACAAACTTGGGGGTGACAGTGCTATATGCACAAGTAGAAGTGAAGGACCTGCCTATTTTCATTGTTCATCTGGCAAGAGACGCCAGCGGTTCCAAGCCAGACTTCTATGGGGTTAGAAGGAGCTTGATTCTTTGATGGAAGAAGAGAAAATATATTCTAAGAGAGAGCCACTCTACTACAGTAATTAACAAAACAACATGTAATGCTAACTCGCACCATAACCTAATTAACTAATTAAAGAGCTATGCTGAGAATAATTCTAAATCAATCACTAAACTAATGCTGCTACCTAAGTTGCAGAAGTAAAGAGCATCAAACTATACTAAGGTGCAAGCAAACAAACTAGACTAAATCTGTTTTCAAGCAAAAGAGAAGTTGGAGACCGAAATTGGTGAAAGGAGGACGTAAGGATGCAATAGTGCATAGGGACCACTAGATTGATCAAGGAACATAAGATGGAAAGTTTGGATCTGAAGCAAATAGATGGATGAACAGGGTTAATGAACAGGATAAATGACAAAGATCTTATCGCGGGTGGTTTAGTGAAGAGGTGAACGAACATGGTAACGAAGAAAATGAATGATGGAGATATTATCATGGAGATTAATTAAAGAGATGAATGGAAATTATTAATCAAAGGATGGATGGCGGAGATCGTATCGCGGGAAGAAAACGTGGGGAAATGATGGAGTGGGTTTTGAAAGCGGTAAGAAATTTCGTGTGCCCTCAAAGCTATAAGTTATATTTCTAAATTTCATGTGATTAGCCTAGCTGAGTGACATGTAGCATGAGAAAACCACCCTTCTCGCATGCTCTCTGGTGGATAATGGTCATGCAAGAGCCTGCACAAGATTGCGTGATAGCCATCAGATCAGGATAAACAGATCAACGATGGAGATCGACCAAGCTAGTTGGTGATTGGATGATGCGATAGCCATCGAATTAGGTGAGGAAAATCAATGGTGGGCATTTAAAGTGCATAAAGTGTTGAGGTGATGTGATAGTTGTCCAATCAGTCAAGGCAGATCGACAATGGGGATTTAAAGTGCATAAAGTATGTGGAAGACTTAAGACAAGGTGGTAGTTGCATCAACTAATGAATCAGATAGTGATTGGGCAGGTTTGTTGTGGATCGAATGGTAAGGGATTTATGCATGAAGAACATGCTAAAGGAGGTTTCAATGAAAACGATGAAAAAACAGTGATGGTGAATAAGTAACTGCATCAAACAACAAACTCCACAGCTCATGCAAGAAATAGAAACCTGCGTTCTTGGGGTTGCTGAAGGGTCTCTTCCTCAATTCATGGTCCCAGAGGGAGGAGGTCAGGCCAAGACACACACATACAACCTTATGGTGATCTTTTCCTCCTAGATAACTTGCTAACAAATAAGGAACAAATAGAAGTAAACCAAAGCACAACCAATCTACTATACACTATTGTACTGGGAATGCAACTTCCTAAGAAAATGAACAATTAAACCATACATCTATGTTATACTGTTGTAATGAAAATGCAACTATTTAAGGAAATGGATAGAACCAGGAAGCTACTTAAGAAAATGAACAAAACCAGAAATCTATGCTATCATACATGTACAATAAAGAGGAGCTTTGGTTGCTCGAGTTGGGCCCTAACCCAAGAGCTTCAACCCTCTGAGTTAACTCAATGGTAGCTCAAAACAGAACTCATTATTATTATAAAAAACATGGATTACATAACAAACTTGTCACAAGTCTTGCAGCTTAGAAATAAAGTAGACTTTTACAATAAAAGTCTAAATCCTGCTGAGGTCCTAAGCCTCTCTACTTATCCATCTGAACTCTCCAATGACTTCCTTCCCATTAGTGAGGCTTGGCTCCCCACTCAAGATAAACTCATTTATGTCACTTTCACTTGCTCAGCTATCTTTTATTCATCACGATTTGGTTGTTTGCACTCCGAGATGATGGAGGAAAATTTGAATGGAGGGATAGTAAATGAGGAAGATTTGCCTCCTGTAATTCCTATCCCTTGTTCCATTCAAGTTTTGACCAAGGTCTTTGCCACAATTCATTGCTTTTATCCTTTATTCCTGTATTACATGCACATTAGATCATAAAGAAAAATACCCAACTCTAACTCATGTCATAAAGAAAAAATAATCAAAAGTATGCAATAAATTGCAAGAATAGTTGGTTTGACTAAGCTAGGAGGTGAATTAAGGCCAATTAAGGCCCATATAATTACCCAATGATGAGGCTCATCATCACCCCCTACTAAAAGTGTTGCTCATCCTCTTAGCAACTTAGTCAATTTTCATGTCCTTCATGGCTCTGGTAGCCTCTCTGACATTCCATGCTTCTACTGTGGTCTCTTATTCTTGTTTATAGAAGCATGCTTTCCTTTCTACTTCTTCCCACTACCTCTTTTCCTCTTCTTCTTTTCTCCCTTCTAGCATGCCTAGGAGTATTGGTGGACTAACTTTTAGGCCTATCCAATTGACCTCAACCTTTGCATTGATTGCTTATACATAGGCGTCCTGTTGAATGCCTCTCTCAACCATAGAGGGAAGTGATATTCTCTGATCTTCAAGCTGTGTGGTAGTGTTTTCCATCTCCTTTAGTAGGCATGTATATTATCATCTCTTAGCAACCTAATTGTATCCTCGAAATGTGAATTTTCTTTCTTTTCGACCACAAGGTATCTAGGTGCCACCTGAGGATCATTTTGAATTAGATTATGGGTGTTTATTAGGGCCACGAGATTTGATTGTTCAGATATGATGAAAAGAGGTTCATTTTGTTCTCTAGCCAATATTCTTCTCATCTTTGTATCCTTTGACTTCTGATGGCTCATCAATGATGCCAAAGCCATTAATTGTGGATCTCCCATCTCTACATTAGGATCCCAAATATTCATGTTTGTGAGGGCCATGTTGTTCAAGTAAAAATCAACCATTTTGGCCCTATCCTCTAGTGCACTTTAATCACAAATATGAAAAAATTGCCTACAGTCCTGAAATGGCATGGAGCCGCTTTGTGCTAGTGTTTTGATATGAAATTATAGCAATTTTTCTCTGAGGTAAAGAGCATAGGATTTATTTGGCATCCTACACTAGACGGCCTCCAAGGAGAGGTTGGACATACATGCTAGTTGGTTTTCCTTTTCATGTAGTTGTCCTCTCAAGGGCCTCTGGAGACACCCTAGGTGACTCCTCCTTGTGTTCTTCCCCTTCTGTTTCAATGCCTTCTTCCTCTCTGACAAATGGACTAACATCATAGATAAGGGTTTTGATGTCATCCTCTGCTAGTAAGTCTGTGAAGACTGACCATTTTATAGGGATCCTTAGGTTTTGGAGGGCATCCTCAATGAGGATTTTGATCAAACCATGGTGAGCCAACTATTGGGAATTCCCTTCCTTTACTTTGTTGTTGGATTCTATGAGTGATTGCATAAAGAAATAGGGTATGCTAAGTCTTTGGTGAAATGGTGTTTCTACCCCAAATATTAGTTCTTCAAGCATAGAAAAATGGTAGCCATAAATAACACTATATCTACCCTCATATGAGATATATTTGATGAGTTCGTAGCCTACCTCACTCCATGGGTATGGAAGAATGTCCCTCCCTACTCCATTTTTATCCTCTGTGGGTTCTTCACCTTCTAAAAATAATTTCCTTTTTGCCACCTGACAATCTTCTTTGTCTTCTTTTCTCCACGCAATTCCTAGGGTAAGTGTGGTGACCCTACTAATGAACTATGGGCTGAGATCTATAGCGAGCCCTCTAACTATAATAGTCGCATGGATTATGCTGTGTGGAATGAGGAAATGAGAAAATTCCTCAGAAAACAAATTTTCCTATGTACATAATCCACTAGATTTTTAGAGGACTTATAGTTCATTTACTTGTAAATGGGGATAGCTTTTTAGATCCTACCTCTTCAGAATGGTGGTAGTGGACAATTCTCTTGATATTCCATCTTGAACCCCTCTTTGCCTATCCTGTAGACTACCTTTGTGTTCATGTAGACTGCTCTTGTAGACTATTCTTGTAGGAATTCTCTTGCAGAACGATCAATTGTTGCTTCTAGTGGGTGGCCAGAGTTATGAGAGCTACTTGAGTGAGGGAGTTTCACGGAGGTGGAATGCATGAATGCATGCAAATAATGTTTTATTTCCCTTTATAGCACCTCATGATTCCCACTCCTTGTAATTAGCTCCCACAATTGTTAAATCCATAGCTAACCACTTCTTGTCCTACTCCTTTGTTCTTTGAGTTGACTGCAACCACGTGTGAGAGGACATCCTGCTTTGTATGTGATGACAAAATGAAGATGGCCAAGTTAAGTGGCCACCTTTTTGCTTACAAACCAACTACCTCGTAACATTTACAACTTTTGATCAAATGATGCATATGAGTGAGTGAGTGAGTGAGTGAGATACTTCCCTGTGGTCTTGATGCCATGCTACAGTTTGTCAAGGATCAGAGGTGTTGGGTTGTTCATTTGCTGAATGGTCATTTTCCTTCCTCCTATGTTGTCTATTGATGGTGTCTATGACTGTAGATGTAATGCTTGTTGGATGTGGAGCCTGATCATCTTTTATATTCAAAGGTCTCAACTAGATATATACCCTAGGAAGATTGTACACCCCTCCACGCAGGGGGGTGCAGGGGGACTTGTCCCCCCTGCGGGGGTTCGAGGGAGCCAATTCCCCCCAATTGGGGGGTCTGGGGTCCAACGGTGCCCCAGCGGGGATTTAGGGGTAGTACCCCTGATGCTAAAAACAAATGTAAAATTGCCTTGTAAAAGTATAGTAATTTCTAGTCAATCTGGGTTGTTCATTAGGTGAATGATCTGACAGTAGAAGTTATGTTTAATTTAGGGTTTTTTCCCTAGAAGGAAACCCCTCACTATATATGAGGGAATTGTATTGCATCTTTGTATCTCTATATTCTAAGTGAGGAAGAGAGAGGAGATTGAGAGTGAAGAGGGTGTTACAATGGATCTATTGTAGGTTCTATCTCTTTAAAGTTTGTTGTATAATATAAAAGGAAGGACTGGTTATTTCTCTATGGACATAGCCCAAATTGGGAAAATCACATATATTTGTGTCTCTCTTGTTTTATGTGTTTTTTGTGTTTATATTTATGCAATATTTTATGTGTTCCATTACTCTGTAATATATAATTTTCTAACAATGTTGTTGTTGCTGTGTATCTCCTCATTACAGCTTGGCAATGTTTGGTGTCTCCCTTAGAATTTCTTGATCATGTTGTTGGACAGTGTTGTGAGGATGCTGTAATGAATGGACAGAGGCAGTAGGAGTGTGTGTGAGTCCAGGGATGATGGTAATGGATGAGGTGAGGGGTTAGATAATGTATATAATGAATTTTAGGGACCTAACCAACCTACCATTCAGGGGATCCTGTAGAAAACGTAATATTCAACTTAAATTGGAGCAATGAATTAAAAGAAACAATGGAATTGATGGAGGGATGCATGGTAAGGAGTGGAGGAGATGAGTATATGTGAGGTAGGGTTCCCTTTGGATCTTCTCTTTGCTCCTTAATTGTCTTTCTCACCTTCCAGCAAATAACGCTTATGTTGTTTTTCTTTTTCTTTCTTTTATTTATATATATATATATTAGAAAACACCTAGGCTTCCTGAGAGAGGTTTTCACCTGAATCGTTATTATTTTTTCTCTTTTTCAATGCCCTGATGATGGAGGAGATGGAACTCGATCCACCATCATCGTTGTCTTATTGATATTGTCATTGAACTCTATTTTGATAAAGTCCTCTTGTACATTTTCAATTAGTGTTCATTAACAAGCAATGGAATGGCTTCTTCATCTGTAGTTCTGATTTTCATTGAACCATTATCTTGGCATCTTTCCACCACATAAGGTCTAAGCCATCTAATCCTTAGCTTGCCCTTGAATTATTTATACCTAGAATCATATAACAATTTCGAGTCTCCCTCTTGAAATTGCTTCTCCTTAATATGTTTGCCATGCCAGCTATTCCTTTGAAGTTGAACTATCTCTGTATGTAGGAGGGCCTGCATTTTAAATTCATCCAACACATTCAAGTGGAACACACTTTCTTTATGTGCATGGTTGAGATCCAAATCTAGTTGGGCTTCCATCCTCCATAGAGAAGCTCATAAGGTGTAAATCTAGTGGTGGTCTTCCATGTTGTGTTATAGGCCTAGGTGGCCTCAACTAGTCTCACTGCCCAATTATTCCTGCTACTGCTCACTACCTTGGTTAAGATGTTCTCTAGTGCCATGTTGGTCACCTCCACTTTCCCATTAGCTTGAGGATGATAAGGAGTGGAGGTCCTATGCTTGATTCTGTGATGGCTGAGCAGTTCTTCAATTCTGCTGGAGGTAGACTGGCTACCTTGGTCCATGACTAACTATTTAGGGTACCCAAATTTGTAGAATACATTCTCCCTTAGGAACTCAACCACCTTCTCTTCTATTACTGCCTTAATCACCTTGGTTTCAGTCCACTTAGTCAAATAATTAGTGCAAACAATAATGTACTACTTTTTCCTTAAAGGAGGGTTGATAGGCCCAATGAAGTCCATGCCCTAGTTGTCAAATGGACCGAAAGTCACTTGAGGTTGTAGGGGCATTTCTTCTCTTGGAGTAGGCTTTCCCATCCTATGGCACTAATCACACTAATTAATGTACTTTTTCACATCGTAGGCCAATAATAGCCTACTTGAAATGCTTTGAATGTTGTCCTCTTTGTTGTGAAGTGACCTCTACAAGGCCCATCATGACAGGTTAGAAGGATGTCAAGAACTTTCTCTTCCCTTACACACCTTCTCAATATTTGATCTGGGCCAAGTTTGAAAAGACTGCCCCCAATTTAGGTGAAGGGGGCACCTTTCCTGACTATATTTCTGTTTTCTATGGAGGGGAAGTTTGGTGGGAACTGTGCTGATACAAAATAGTTTGCTATATTAGCAAACCATGGGGAGAGAACTGAAATAGAAAACAAATGCTCATCTGGTAATTGGTAATCCACCATTCCTTCTTCACTTGCAGGAAAATTTATCCTAGATAGAAAGTTTGCAACAACATTTTCCTACTAGGCTTATCAACAATAGTTAGATCAAACTGTTGTAATAAAAGAAACCATCTTATAATTCTAGCATTCACATCTAGTTTGTTCATTAAATATTTGATTGTGGCATGATCAGTATGCACAAATGTTTAATAGTGTGTAAAGTAATGCCTAAATTTGTTTAATGAATGCATAATAGCCAGGAGTTCCTTTTTGGTCACATTATAATTTAGCTCATCCTTTGATAGGTTCTTACTGATAAAATAGATGACATAGGGAAATTTCTCCTCTTCCTGACATAAGGCTACTCCTATGGCTTCGTGTGAGGAATTAGCATGAATATGAAAGGGAGGGCCTAGTTTGGGCCTCTAAGAATTGGTGTAGTGGTTAGCTTACCCTTTAGGATATCTAAGGCCTCTTTACAAATATTTTACCATATAAACTCAGAATCTTTGGCCAACAACCCAAACAAAGGAGAGGCCAAATTGCTAAAGTTTTTTATGAAACTCCTAACATCTCTCTAGTTTTGTGGAGGTGGGACCATTAGGATGCTTTCTATTTTATTTCGGTCCACCTGTAGTCCTTGCTGATATATTCAATGACCTACCATAGTCCCTTCAGTCATTAAGAATTCACATTTCTTGGACTGAGAGGCAAGTTCATTTCAATGCATTTGTGCAATAGTTTGCCTAAGTTAGTCAGGGCTTCTTGAAAATCATAGCCATAATGTGTAAACTCATCCATGTATATTTCCAAAACATCATGTACTAATTTAGCAAAAATACTCAAGACTGCTCTCTAGAAAGTGGTAGCAGCATTGCATATGCCAAAAGGAAGGTCCATATAGGCAAAATTACACCAAGGACAGGTGAATGTGGTCTTATCCTAGTCTTCTGGGTAGATTTGGATTGGGTTGTACCCACTAAGTCCATCTAGGAAGGAAAGAATATTCTTCCATGCTAGGCCATCTAGCACTTGGTCAATGAAGGGTAGGGGAAAATGATCCTTCTTTGTGGCTTTGTTCAACTCCCTATAATCAGCACAAATCCTCCACTTACCATTTTTCTTGGCAACTCACACTAAAGGAGAGACCCACCCACTGTCAGAGATAGCGTAAATGAATCCTGCATCTGGCAATTTTTGCAGTTCCTCTTTGACTATGTCTTTAAGGGCTAGATTCATCCTCCTTTGTGGTTGCCTCAATGGCTTTATACATTCTTTGATGTATATGTGGTGAGTACACACTGAGTGGTGTACTCCCTTAATTTCCTTGTAACTCCAAGAGAAGGCTTCTAGGTTTTCTCTCAACATCTTGCATAACTCTTCCTCTTCAAGAGCAAATAGAGATGGATTAATTTTTAAACTTTTCTCTATGCCAAATTCTATTGTTTTGAAATGGATTGTGTTGGAATTGGCAAAGAATAAATCAATTGGATGATTATTCTAGGTTTCCCTTACTTCTTCTTCTAATGGTAATGAACTAAGAGTTGGAATTTGGAGGAAGTGTTCAATTTAGTCATCCTCATCTTGCTATCCTCCTCCTATGGTTGCTTCCAAAGAATAAAGTTGGGTAGAGTAAACCTCATCTTATTCCTCCTACTCCAACCATAAAGGTAAATCATGCTCTAGGGAAGGTTGAGCAGGAGGATATAGGACTAACTGTTTGGAAATATGACCATTCTTGGTGGTCATATTCCCAACCCTCCAGCTAGTGTAAGCATCAGTTGTGGCCAACCATGGCCTTTGAAGGATGAGAGGGTAACTAGTAAGCTTAGCCTTAGGCTAGATAACTAGAAAATCTACAGGGTACTCCCAGGAGTCAATAGAGACCATCACATCCTCCACAATTCCTTCTGGGATGACTATGGAATGGTCTTCAAGTTGCAGAACTATTGTGGTATTCCTTAATGACCCCTTGAGGTTGAGCTTGAGCATGGTGTCCTTGGTCATCACATTAATGGCAACCCCAAGATCAATCAGAGTGTGTGGGACAATGGCGCGATTGATATGCACATCTACTACAGGGCTTCCGTGGTTCAAATACTTTGGACATATTACCTACCCCAACATTAAGTTAGATAACCACCCAATGACATTAATGGTAGGGGCATCCCTTTTTGTTCTTCCTAGATGCTTGAATCACTTATCCTTAATCAACTTATTGTAAATGGGAACATCTTTGATTACATGGAGAAGGCGGATCTTTACACATAGATTTTTCAATTCTCTAATAAGTTTTATTCTGGGGTAGGCTAGAGTGGTTGGTCTAATATCTCAGGAAAGGGTGGATTTAATATAAGGTTTCTTTCCTCTCTTTCTTACTCAACCTCCCTATGTGGATAGGGAGGTTGGTTGTCTAGGAGAATTCTCCTAGATATTAGGTTTATCTTCTTGATTTATACAACATAAGTTGGGTATGGTGTCTCTCCACTATATACTTGTTGACCCTACCTATTGTTTGGGTTCGTATTTGGCTAGGTAGACATCTGGGATCGCTTGGGTGGAGAAGAGTGTAGGATTTGTGGTTCGGTAGGTGGTGGAGACAATAGGGTTGGAACATTGTTGAATTGGGGCCTCCACCCCTCGAGTGGGTTATTCCACTGATGTTGTGGTTGAACATATTGTTGAAATGACTGGCTGGCTGGCTAGAATGATACTAAGATGTATAGGACCAAGGAGGGGGTGTAGACCAGGAAGGATGAGCACATGGTCCCTAAGAAGGTATAGTTGTGGTTTGGTTGGGGTTGTAATATCAATGCAATAACCCTTGCATACCTTGTTGGTATGGTCTAGGCTGAAGAGGTCTCCTTTAGTTGGTGTAGAAAAGCTACTTAGTGACCCCTTCAACTCCTTGATATACAAGTTTAAGTCTAGACAAATAAGGGAACTTGTATATGCAATGGTTTTCTTCAAAGACTTAGCAAATCTTAATATAGTTCAATGGACATTCGTTCATATGATGCCTCCTGGTGCATCTAGGACAAAAGATGGCCAGGGCTCTTTATGCTTCATCTTGCTTCCTTTTGATGTTCATGGTGTCCAATTGTAAGGAAAGGGTTTGTATCATATCACTTTTGAAATCTTCCAGCATATTTCCAATTTCACCCTTGATGGATGACTTGGAGGATGACGTACTGGCTATAGGTTGACTACCCCTACCCTTTTCCCTGTTTTCCCTAGAATGGTTTCTAAAGACAGACTTAATATTGTTAGAGGTTAAATGGTAGATATCTCCTCCTGCTATCATATGTAAGGTATCCAAAAGATCATCCCTTCTCTAAGCATGACCAACTTCAGTGAATTAGGGTCAAGTGTGCACCTAGCCCTTTTGTAACTGAGCTAGAATATTTCTTCATAGTCTTCTAATGATTCATCCTAGCCTATAGTCATCCTGAAAATATCTTCTCTAGTGTCCTCTCACCTACAGTAGTCCCTATATTTTTTATTAAAAGGTTGTTGCATCTAAGCCCAATTTGTGATGCTATCTCTAGGTAAACCCATGAACCAACGCAATGTTGCATCCTTTAGGGTAGATGGAAACAATTTTAACTTATTCTCATCATCTGTATAGTCATAGGTTTGGCATATAATAGCAAACTCAAATAGGAAAGTGTCAGGGTCCTCTATGGTCAGGCCATCGAAATGAGGTAGAGTAGAGGGGCTTATATTCTTCATATTAGTGTCCCCATCTGTCTCCTTGATGGGGAAGGCACCCTCAATTCTCTCTCTATTTCCTCTGTTACTTCGGTTTTCAGCCATTGGTTGAGTAGGAATGGGTTATTCCTCTTCTTCTTCCCCTGTACATTCCTAAACTATTTAAGGTTTCTCACCTAAAGGGTCTTCCAATTGACCGTAACTGAAGAGGAGAGAAGATTGACTGTTGGACGTAGTTGGGGTATTTGACAAGAATTTCCCTGAATTGTCCCTATTCCTACAAGGCACAAAAGGAAATGTTTTTGGGTTTGTTTTTGTAAGAAATATTTTTTTTAAAGCTGGAAAGTACTCTGCAGAAAGGAAATTGTTGACTGAGTGAAAAACCACTAACAAGAAAAACTACTTGCTGAATTGAAATTCTACTTGCAGAATGAAATTGTTGATTGAAGGAAGACTACTGATAGAAAAAGACTACTTGTTGAATGAAAAGGAAAGAAAATAATGACAAATGAAGGAAAGGAAGCTAGTAACAAAGAAAGTACTTGCTGAATTGAAATTCTACTTGCAAAATGGAAAGGAAAGAAAATAATGACAACTGAAAGAAAGGAAGAAACTAGATTACTTTTGCAGAAACAAACTAATGGAAGAAAATTGGACACTAGATATAGAAGAAAGTAGTAATCACATTCTACTTAGACACCTCCCCGGCAGTAGCATCAAAGGTGATGAGCCTAGGTATTGCAACAAGAATGTTGCAACTCCTAGGGCTACCGACTTTACTTATCAACCAGGGGTTCGTACAAACTTCGAGGTTACAATGCTATATGCACAAGTAGAAGTGAAGGTCATGCCTGCTGTCACTGTTCATCAGGGTTAGGAGAAGCTTGATTCTTTAATGGAAGAAGAGCAAATATATTCTAAGAGAAAGCTATTCTATTGCAGTAATGAAGAAAACAACATGTAATTCTAACTCACACCATAACATAATTAACCATGTAAAAAGCTATGCTAAGAAAAGTTGCTAAATCAATCACTAACCTAATGTTGATATCTATGTTGCAGAAGTAAAGAGCATCAAACTATACTAAGGTGAAAGAAAATAAACTAGACTAAATCTGTTTTCAAGAGGAGGAGTAGTCGGAGATTGAAATTGGTGAAATGAGGACATAAGGACGCAGTAGTGCATAGGGACCATTGGATCGATTAATGAATAGAATATGGACGGTGCGGATTTTATCGCGCGGGCTTAAGAGAATAGATGGATGAACATGGCTAATGAATAGGATGAATGGTGGAGATCTTATCACGGGCAATTTAGTGAATAGGTGAATGAACAGGGTAACGAATCATATGAACAAAGAATATCTTATCACAGAGATTAAGTCAAGAGATTGTCAGACAAGATTAATCAGAGGATGGATGGCGGAGATCATATCACAGGAAGAAAACAGGTGGAAATGATGGAGTGGGTTTCGAAAGTTGTAAGTAGTTTCTCGCGTGCCCTCAAAGCTGTAAGTTGTATTTTTGAATTTCACATGGTTAGCCTAACTGAGCGACACGTAGCATGAGAAAAAAACTTTTCTTGCATGCTCTTGGGTAGATAACGAACGTGCAAGAATCCACATGAGATTGTGCAATAGTCATTGGATCACTCTAAAGAGATCAATGGTGGAGATCAGACAAGCTAGTTGGTGATCAAGTGACGTGATAAACATCGAATCAGGAGAGATAGATTGACTATGGGGGTTTAAAGTGCATAAAGTGTTGACATGATGTGATTGCCATCAGATCAGTCAAGGCAGATCGATGGTGGGGATTTAAAGTGAATAAAGTAGTTGGAAGACTTCACACGAGGTGGCAAGTTGATAAACTAATGAATCAGATGGTGATTGGGCAAGTTTGTTGTGGATGAGATGGTAAGGGGTTTATGCATGAAGAATGTGCTGAAGGAGGTTTCAATGAAAACGTCAGAAAAACCAGTGATAGTAAATATGTAACTACATCAAACAACAAACTCTATAGTTCATGCAAGAACCAGAAACCTGTGTTTTTGGGTTGCTAAAGGGTCTCCTCCTCAAGTATTGGTCCCGGAGGGAGGAGGTGAGGCCAAGACACCTACAGACAACCTTATGGTGATATTTTCCTCCTAGCTAACTTGCTAACTGAAATAAGGCACAAACATAAGTAAACTGGAGCACAATTGATCTGCTCTATGCTATTGTATTGGGAATGAAACTTCTTAAGAAAATGAACAATTAAACAATACCTCTATGCTATACCATTGTAATGAAAATGCAACTACCTAATCAAATGGAAAAAACCGAGAAGCTACATAAGCAAATGAACAAAACCAAAAATTTATGCTATCATACATGTACAATAAAGAGGATCTTTGGCTGCTTGGGTTGGGCCCTAACCAAAAAGCTTCATCCCTCTTAGTTAACTTAGTGGTGGCTCAAAACAGAACTCATCTTTATTATAATAACCATGGATTACATAACAAAATTGTCACAAGTCTTGCAATTTAGAAATAGAGTAGTTTTTTACAATAAAAATTTGAATCCTATAGAGGTCCTAAGCCTCTCTACTTATACATCTCAAGTGTCCAACGACTTCCTTCCCATTAGGGAGGCTTGGCTCCCCACTCTAGATAAACTAGTTTTTGTCACTTTCACTTCCCCGACTGTCTTTTAGTCCTCATGATTTGGTTGTTTTCACTCCAAGATGATGGAGGAATATTCGAATGGAGGATTAGTAAATGAGGAGGATTTACCTCCTACAATTCCTCTCCCTTGTCCCATTTGAGTTTTGACCAAGGTCTTTGCCACAGTTCCTTGCTTTTATCCTTTATTCCTGCATTTTTCATTGCCTTTATCCTTTATTCCTGCATTACATGCACATTAGACCACAAAGCAAAATATCCAACTCTAACTCATAAACAAAATAATATCCAAAGTATGCAATACGTCGTGAGAATAGTTGGTTTGACTAACAAAGCTAGGAGGTGAATTAAGGCCAATTAAGGCCCATATAATTACCCAATGATGAGGGTCATCAAAGTCTAAACCCCATTGAAATGGCACTTTTGTGGATATGGGTTTGAGAGGTAAAGGTAAGAGTTTCCTTTGACCCTCAAATATCTAGCACTTATGACATGAGGTCACATGCTTCCTAACATCTACAAAAAGAGTGGTCAAGTAAACACCCACCCTTAGGATATTATCAGTGGTTGTGTTCTAATACAAGTGTCCTCCACAATCTCCTGCATGAAATTCTTTCATATTTTTACCAGCTTCATCTTTCAGTAAGCACTTTAATAGAATGCCACCATTATCTTTCCAAAATAAAGCATTATCTATGATACAATATCTCATTGATTTAATTTTAAAAGATCGAGCTTTAGTTCTAGATAAACTAGGGGGAGCTTGTAAGTTTAGTAATACAAATATGATATCTTCACACCAAGGTGAATCTATAAAAGATTCATTGATATGTGGAGTCGCCATCTATTCCTGATCATCTAGGGTACCAATGAAATTTATATCTAACGTTTGACAGTTCAATTCACCCATGAGTTTGGCTAAATCTTGGCCTTTCATAAGTTTTTTAGGATTTATTTCTATGTCATATTCCAAAATAGTGGCAATCCATTTCCCTCTCTTTCCTTCAAGCCCATTTTGTGTCAAAATGTCCTTTACTACTGAATTTGGAACATAAGAATGATGTGTGAATACAAGATGTACACTCTAAAATCTTTAATAGCTTTCACTAAAGATAATGCTTGTTTTTCCATTATATTGTTCTTTAATGTTGCATCTCTTAAAGATTTAATGAAAAATGCAGTGGCCTTTTCATATCCTTGATCATTCTTTTGCAACAAGACTGTTGTAATAGTACGTTTTGAAGAAAAAAAAAAATTATAAAATCTTTCTGGAAGTCAGGACTTATGAGGACTGGATTTTTGGTAAGCGCTTGTTTGATGGCTTCAAAAGAGTGTTTAGCCTCCATTATCCATTTAAGTTCTCAATATTTTCTTAACGTGTTATTTAGTTCTCTAATTAATTCAACTAAATTTGAAATGAATCTCCTAAGAAAATTTATTTTTCCTAAAAATGACTATAATTCTTTGATTTTTCTATGATGGGTGATGGTCAAGATTGCCTCTATTCTAGTAGGATCTATTATAATTCCATATTTAGATATTATATGTCCTAAGAGTTTACCTTCTAGACCAAAGAGTTTATTTTTGGGATTTAATGAAATATCAAATTTTCTGCATTTAATGAGAACTCTTCTCAGGTGATCTACGTGTTCATTATCAGATTTGGAAAACATTGTGATGTCATCTTGCTAAACAATTAGGAAGTAATAGATTTATTTGGAAAAATATATATCCAGATCTCTTTGAAATGTTTCCCCTGCATTCCTTAATCCAAAAGGCATTTTCAAATACAAGAAAGTACCCCAGGGAGTAGTAAAGGCAGTCTTTGCTTGGTCCTCTAGTTGAACTAAGATTTGGTTGTATCCAGATAATCCATCAAGAAATGAAGTTCTAGATGAGACTACTACCCTCTCAAGACTATGGTCCATTTTTGGGAGAGGATAGTTATCTTTCAATCTGACTTTGCTAATATTTCTAAAATCAACATAGAATATGATTTCTCTTTTTCTCTTCCTAGTAGTGACTAAGTTTGAGACCCAATCTGAATATCTAATGGGAGCTATGATTTGGGAACCATACATCCTTTTGACATCTTTTTCAAATGATGGCATAAGAAATGGATTAATTCTCCTAAGTTTCTATTTAAAAGGTTTATGATCTTCTTTGATAGGTATCTTGTGTTGAATTATGATAGTGTCATAAGAATTTAGGTCTTCATAAGTCCAGGTAAAGACACCTTGAAATTCTTTGAACAGACTTATATATTTAACCTTTTCATCTGGAGGTAAGGCTTCCGATATTTTAATGAAATTAGGTCTTTCTTCAGTTCCTATGTTACATTCTTCTATATGTGCTCTTAAAGGCTCCATTTTGGGTTTCCTAGCCACATCATTTGAATCAAGAAAATATTCTAAGGGGACTAATCCCTTAGGCAAAAAACTATTTTTAAGGTTTAGAATTTTAGGATCATCATTCATTATTTCTTCTATTTCTACATTTTATAAGTTATCTATTTCTAGTTTAGTGAAAGTAGTGGGTTTACCTATATCTAAAATATTTACATCTATCACATTATCTATGCCATTTTCTATTATACAATTTGTATCTCTATTACAATTTTTGAAACTCACCTTCAACATTCATGAAATCATAAATTTGAGAATCTTGTGAGGAAATCTACCAATATTTCAAATTGTCAGGTATGAGAGGCCTATGTCTCACTTCTACAGTGTGCTGGTGGTTTGGCTGAAAAGGAAATTTGTAGGTACTAGCAAAAGTGGCCAGACTGTGGGCTTGCATATTTTGTTTTCTAGGAATGGTAGCAAATTCTGTTTCCAGAAGGTCTTTAATCGAATATAGGATAGTCTCTCTATATTGGTTCACTTTGGGAATATTTAGAAAGTATTCACCTTTGATTTGTTTAATAATGAATTCTGAGTCTCCCATTATAGAATCTCTCTTGGCTCCAAGTTTTCTAACCATTTGTAGTCCTAATATTAAAGCTTCATATTCTTCCATGTTATCTCTGCATTTAAAGTTTAATCTAAATGCATGACCCTCAGAATGATTGTTTTCCATGTTGTGAATCCACACTCTTACACCTGCTCCTAGTCTATCCATAGATCCATCAAAATCCAAATGCCATAGAGACTCATGAAAAATGTTTTCACTATCAAGTGTTTTGTATTTTTCTTCTACAACTGTGATTTCCTTTTTGTCATGTTCTGAATTGTACAATATGAAAGAGTCCATATCAGAATGCATGGAGTATATAGTGAAATTATGTGGTTTTCTTGCACTACTCACCATGTATTTCATCAAGGTCTCTCTATAAAGTTTTATTTGTTGACAAAAAACAGAGATGGTGGCATATGACATATCTAATTGTAAGTATCCCAGCAATTTTTCTCCCCATGAGCGAGATAACAACATTCCATACTTGGGTGGGATGTCAGCAACTACTATGTTCATGACAATACTCTCTATTGGGCACTGGACAAGATTTACACACAAATACTTGATCAGGTTGAGGCATTTAACTTGGCTAGAGTCAAAGGAAAACAGGTCCTTATATGGTCTGGTGATATCTAAGTTTAGACTCTCCATGATTGCTTTTGGTATTAAGTTGTGGGATGCCCTTGAGTCTAGCATATCATTATGTAATATTTTGTCATGAATGTTCAATCTAATGTATAAAGGAGGGATATCCCCTTACTGATGTGTACCATTTACTTGAGGGCCAAATTGACAACATCCTTTGCTTGACCTATATTTAATTTTTTAGTGATCTGCGATCTATAGGATTCATTTTTCACTAGCTCAGTCAAAGGGACTGATATTTTCAATTTTTCTATCTCAGTCTTAACGTTAAATGGCAATTGGGTTTTGCTTGATTGGATGAGATGTTCCTTAGAAAATGTAGTTTGTGTGCTTTTATCGTATTTTTCAGTACTAGGCACTTCAGTCTGTGCTTCAACAGTTTTGTTTTGAATTCTCTTATTTGGAATGATTTGAGTAACAGTTTCAGTCTGAGTTTCAGATGAAGCTATATCTAAAATTTTTGGGCTTGGATTCCACTAAGTTCCCCTAGGGAGGATTTGTAGGGTTTTAGTCATAGGAGATTCTGTTATCTTTTTGGTTCAGGTTTGGATTGATCTCTCAGTGGGAATTTCATTATTCTTTTTACTTCTTAGGCTATACTGTTTGTGAACCTCATATATGGGAGATTCATAGCCTTATTTAAAGTCGAAGGACCCTCTAGAATCTAATTGCAATTGTTGAATCATGTACAATTCCTATTCTTCTTGAGTAAGAAAAAAATCATCTTCATTTTTTTCACTAATATATTTATCTTGGTTTCGTCCTCTCCCTCATAGTTTTGTGAACACTCGGCATAGTTTTCCTTGAAGGGTGGTCTAATTTGATGATCTCGTATAACATTCTTTCTAGTGTTAGGGTTCTTCTTGAAGTTGGGGTTTCTTATTTGGGGTGGTTGTTAATTCTCCCACCGAGTTATTCTTTACATGTTTTCTAATCTATCCACTATTCTTTCTACACTCTTTGCTAAACTATCTATTTTACCATCAGAAGTGGAATTTTCCTCTTTAATGACAACTTTTTTTTCATTTATCATCCTAGCTTTCTTAGCTAATAGATTGGCTTCTACACTAACAACATTACTTTGCATTTGTTCCAATGTTTTATGGTTTATTTCCTTTAATTGATATGAGATGCCAATGTCAAAACCATCAATCAATTTGATTAATGCTAGGTTTGGTGGAGGATTAATATTGGGAGGGATTGCATTGTACATGTTATTGAACCTAGTACAATAATCCTGAACTGACTCATTAGGAGCTCTTCTAATGTTATCATATTCAGAAATTATTTGCAAAGGGTTTTTCTTTCTCTTCCATATATCAATAAACAATCTATGAAAAGCAACTAAGTCTAAAATATGATTAGTAGGTAAACCTCTGAACCATTTCTTGACATCCCCAATTAATGCTTAGGCAAACAACCTTATTTGTACATCAGATTCATCAATCTCATGCAACTCAAAATAGTTAGTCATTTTGTTCACATGATGTTGGGTAGTATATTGATTAGTAGCATCAAACAAAAAGATTTTGCTTTGATAATACTGGGGCATGGCATGGAGTTGTGCTGGTAAAACCAAAGGTGCATATCAGTCTGCCATGGCTGCGATTTTGGCTTGAATAGGGGACAAAGTGCTAGTTCTCGAGGAAGGGCTTGAAATGGATGGAGATGAACTAGATGTGGTTGATGAGTTTGGTGGGATAGGAAGTTGAATAACTGGCTTAGGGGAATGAACTGTGGTGGATATTATAGATGGGGTGGTAGTAAATGAAGGTGTATTTATAGTATTTGAAGATTGTGCAAAAATTTCAGAGACAGTAGTGACGGCAGCTAATTCAACTGATTGTTGAAGGTAGGCATCATCTATATGGATTATCTATATTCTTGATGGCTCACCCGCTGCTCTATACTTTCTTCACAGTTGATTGCTTTATATACGTGTGTGCATACCGAAGGAATAGTGAACCGGGGTTGGGCAATAGCCCTGATTAATTGGATTCACTTAAATGATTAGGTTTCTGAACTGATTAGGTGCGCTATCAATGCCGAGAGGAATTGTATGAAATGAAGTCCTAGAGCACAAGCACCCTGTTTAGCCCGATTCCGCATTTCACCTTGACTCCCCATTAAAATATAGACCCTTCCCATAGCACAATGAACATAGAGTTCAATCACATAACACGAGGCCATACTGGTGATCTGTGAGTCACCGATTGATGATGTGCTTTTTTGACTTGTTTCTTATTCCCCATGCCCAGGAAAAAGTACGTGTTCGTCCCATGTGTGAACAATTTACAGTCAGCAATGGCAAGTAGCACCGGTTAGGTAGGGATTGGGTTGCTTTAGCACATCGGCAGAGAGGAGAGGAGAGGGGCAGTATAACGGATAGATTATGTAGGTAGCCTTTTGACAAGGAACAATAGAGATCAATATGGTCTCCTTCCCGCCCTTTATGTTCCTTACCTAGTTATCATGCTTCTTACTTGTATATGTCGCAAGAGTTTAGGTATGCAAAGGTGGATCAATAGAGCAAGGTTTATGACAGCTTGTTATTTCAAATTCAACAAATAGGTGGGTGAGTAAGAAGGTCCCAGAGGGGCTTGCG
>APFE031495299.1:322298-399875 GCA_000404065.3 Pinus taeda
GAACTCAATCACTGAAGTCCTAACTGAAGTCCTCCATGCAATAGCTCAAGTAACCCATAAGAAACATGTATTTCCTTCTGGCAGCTGCATCTACCACATATGTAACTCGAACTGAAGTGCTCCAAGAGAATAAGATAATTTTTATAGTCCAAATATTATTAAGAGCTAATAATATTCGACTGTTCTATTTTTAGCCTGACAGTCTAAAAATAGACTCCGCCCATATGTCTAAAAAAAAAGGTCCATCTATTTTTACCAACATGACTAATCATACACAAATAGCATCCTGCAACTCATAGACCATGATCCATATGTCTAAAAATAGACATAGTCTAAAAATAGACTTTGCGCCAAAAATAGCCTGCGGGCCCACTTAGTGAAGGCGACTTCTTTTCACTAAGCTCCATCATATTGTGCATTTTCAACACTCCCTCTTAACAATATATGGATTATCAGCAACCCCTATCCTATCTTGGTGGAACTCAAATTTTCTCTTGGTGACCGCCTCCATCAAGATATCAGCATCCTGATCCTCCGTGGGAATATATGAAAGTAACATGATTCTCCGCTGCACACAATCTTTGATATGATAGTACCTGATGTCGTCCATTGGGACCCTTCCCCAATCTACATCCTCCTATCTATACCAAGATCCATATCCCGATGTGCCTCTGTTGAGCCTGCACACATGCGACTCCACCAACTATCAATAAACAGTGGCATCCACTACCTCCACTGAAGTAGCATCCTCCTTCCTCCAACCTCCAGGAAGGAACGTAGTCTTCACATCCATTTGGTGGATGTTCCACCCCATCTGCAACACTTTTTAGATCCATCTCGAACCCACCACTCATTTCCCCTTTGGTCTTGGGACAATCTCCCATGCACTGTTTCTGACAATTGAATCATACTCTTCCACCATGGAATCTACCCATGCGGGATCCTCCACAGCTTCCTCCAAAGAGGATGGCTCCATCACGACACATTTTCTCATAAGAGCCATGTATCCAGTGTACCGATCAGGTGACTATCTCTGTCTGCGCTCTGCTATAGGTGGTCCTACAACCTTCTTTGCATCTCAAGCCAGTCGCTCAACTTCTGTAGTGCGCTTTCGCCCTCTGATGGTTGGCACTGCATGATTGGTCTCTTCCACTCCATGAACTTCATCTTGTGGGTAATCCACATCCGGAAGCTCATCCCTAGGAACTAATAGCTCCTCATCTACATGCAAGTGTGGCTCCTTCTCAAGCAAACACTTCATTGCTTTCTCCTCCTGAAATTTTATATCTCGTCGCACAACATCCTTGCGACTATTTGGAAAATACACATGATAGTTGTGGGGCGTATCAGTGTACCCCAAAAATATCCCAACCTTTGCGATTGGATCCCTGGCATCCTTCATTTCATGCATGTAAATAGGAGAACTAAAAATCCTCAGATGGGAAATATCAGGCCTCTTACCAGAATAAGCCTCCTTGGGTGTACTCGTGCCAAGTATCCTATGAGGACAACGGTTCTACACATATACTGCAGTATTGCATGCCTCCACCCACAATTGAAGGGGTAGGCCCTGATCATGCAACATCACCCGTGAAGCACCCACGATCGTTCTATTCTTCTGCTCAGCAACCCCGTTCTGCTATGGGTTATGGGGAGCTACGAGCTCTCTTCAAATCCCTTCTATGCTGCAGAAATCCTTGAACTCACCAGAGATGAATTCACCACCATTATCGGTCCTAAGAGCCTTCACCTTCTTCCCTGATTCCTTCTCGACCAGTGCTTTGAACTCACAGAACTTTTAGTATGTCTCACTCTTCTTCTGCATGAAGACGATCCAACACTTTCTAGAGAAATCATCAAGAAAGATCGCATAATACATGTGCTTTGTTGTCGAAGCTACTGAGAAAGATCCACACATGTCTGTGTGAATTCTCTCAAGGATCGTCGTGGCATGACTATCCTTCTCGTGAAAGGTGGCTTTCACAAATTTTCCCAAAATACACCCCTTGCACTGATCTGACTGCGTAAGAGTGCCTTTAGGAAGCCCAATAGAAATCTACTGCAATATCTTCAAGGCTCCATGGTGAAGGTAGCCCAATCTCCGGTGCCACAGCTCGCCATCATCCTGGCTCACCACTCCTTCTGCCTTGCATGCCATTGCTGAGTAGCCATCTACATGCAATTGATAAAGGTTCTTGACTCGAACCCCTATCTTCCGGGTTTCTCCAGTTGTCTTGCTATGCAGGAAAGCCTTTCCCTTACTGAAAACAACATCATATCCCTTGTCTTCTAACATCACCACAAAGATAAGATTCTTCTTCAATCCTGGAACATGCATCACTTCCTTCAATATGAAGGGTTTACTTGTCTCCCTCTCGAAGGAAACGGTACTGATACTGGTCACACTATATCTACCATCATCGCCCATCTCTATGTGCACTCCAAGATCTTTCTCATCTAGATCAGAAAACAAATCTTGATCTCCTGTCATGTGAAAATGCACCATTGTCCAAGAAGTATACCGATCCCATCACACTTGATACCAAGCATGCGATCAAAAAATATAGCTCAAACTATGAGGCTAAGGCCTCTCCCACTACAGATCCAGCAACTTGCTTATTTTTCTTCTTCTGCACACAATTTGTGGCCTACTGTTCGTGCTGGTGACAGTGAAAGCACTTCACCTTGGAGATTTCCTGCTTCTTGACTTTCGCATCAGAATGAGAAGTTTTCTTGTTCTTCCTCTTCTTTGCTTTGGTAGCCAAAACAAAATTTTCTTCATCAGGTGCTTTTGATGAAGATCCTTCCCTGGTATTCTACCTGATCTCGTCTTGCACAAGATCTGACCAAAGTCTCTCCCATCCTAGCAACTTCTCCCGACCATTGACAGAGTCTTGATAGGAATGCCAACTCTTTGGAAGACCAAGGAGAGCCAAGCTCACCACGTCCTCATCATCGACAGTCACCCCCACACTTCCCAACTCATCCTAGCATTAGGTGAACTTAATGAGATACTTGGGCATACTGTCGCCTTTCTCACACTTTATGTTTGTGAGTTTATCCTTGAGCACCAACTTCCTCCGGTCTCTCTTGCTTTGGTAGAGATCTGTCAATGTTGTCCACATCAACTATGGAGAAGCCTTTCCATGGAGGTTGGACACAATGTGATCCCTCACGCCCTCCAACAGAATCCTTTGACACTTTGCTGTCTTCTTTTGCCAACCCCCGACTTGAGCAGCATCAGTAGGTTTTGGGACATCCGCATCTATCAGCTCCTTCAACCCATTATCATCTAACACCGCCTCCATCCTCTCCTTCCATGCAATATAGTTCGAGTTGCCCTCAAGGGAATCCTCCAATCACAATCCATTGAAAGACATTTCAACTTTGACACCAAGAAAACACTGCTACAAATTCGAATTCCACCAGCTCAAAACTCAACCACTTCTGATCTAAAATTCGTGAGAACAAAGTATTTCTTGTATAGAGATCAACTGTATGGGAATTCACTGGATATCTCAGCTTCCAAAAAAAGGAAGAATCCAGAGGCTACATGGCCCGATTACAGACTCTGCCTAAAGAAATAAAATGTAAACACTTTATGAATAATAGATCTGATGATCAACTACGCTTTGATATCATGTAGAAATCTCTTCTACAAATCAAGAAACTCTAATACCATGTACAAATTTCATGAATAATATGACACTTATTCATAGAGATTATCCTCATTATACACTATTTGTGGAATGATGCATAATACATAACCTCATCTACATTGATCATCAATTTAGCAGTATTCAGAAACATACACATGCGCACATTGAAGCATCAATCACACATATCAACACAGTGTATACCCGGGGAAAGCATAAAGCTGAAAACCCCACAACTATCTGTATATTATATTGATTCAGAACATGTAACAATACATAGTACAATACTTCTCACAAGTACTCAGTACTATCTCCACCTGTTACACACAAACAGCCCAGATCTGAATCAATCACTAGCTCAAATCTCCTCCACTGCTTGCTTGCCTCCATTGTGCAATCCTGCATGAGAATAGATTAGAATGATACCAAATGTGTTATTCAAATTTGCATTCCCTTTGGTTGTACCACAAAATCCTCATTGGAAACTCAATCCACTTATTGTGAAAATCACATGCACAACTATAGTCACAACTGACAACTGTCTTGCCCTTTCACTCACCTTTAACACTTGTCTCCACTGAACTGTCCATGCACTGAGTTAACTGATGTATTCCTCCATTGATTCATGAGTTAATAATTAGTGAATTAATTAATAATTAATTCACATCACTCATCACTATTGTATTTGTTAGTTAGACTAAATACAACTAGTTCAACTAAGTCAAACTGAGCACAACTCCATCAACTCCTGATCCAACTCCATAGAACTCAATCACTGAAGTCCTAACTGAAGTCCTCCATGCAATAGCTCAAGTAACCCATAAGAAACAAGTATTTCCTTCTAGGAGCTGCATGTTCCACATCTGTAGCTCGAACTGAAGTGCTCCAAGAGAATAATATAACGTTTATAGTCCAAATATTATTAAGAGCTAATAATATTCTATTGTTCTATTTTTAGCCTGGCACTCTAAAAATATACTCCGCCCATATGTCTAAAATTAAAGGTCCATCTATTTTTACCAACATGACCAATCATCCACAAATAGCATCCTGCAACTCATAGACCATGATCCATATGTCTAAAAATAGACATAGTCTAAAAATAGACTTTACGCCAAAAATAGCCTACGGGCCCACTTAGTGAAGGCGACTTATTTTCACTAAGCTCCATCATCTTGTTGCATTTTCAACAAATTGGATCCAAAGAGAAATTAAAGGTTCATTAGGCTAGATTATGAAGAAAATGAAAGAGGTCAACAGGAATGGAAGAGCAATTAAGGATTCTCAGATCTAGATATCAGAAGAAAACATGTAAATGATCAACTGTTCAAAATAGAGTGTACTTAAAAAATTTTGAGATAAATTTCCAGTTAATTGATTCAACTTTAGAATACATTCTAGTTTGTGAAAAAAATAAAAAAATAACAAATTTTACAAAGAAAATACTTCACTATAATAGCCCAACACATGAATCCTGTAATGTAATCTCTTTATTACTTGGTCTGGTCTACTGAATTGAAAAATTGGTAAAATAACCCGTACGTTTATGATCAAAATAAATCTACAAATGTATAGCAATCCACACTCAATACTTTGAATTATGAAGTATTTATACAAAAATAATTTACAAAATATCTCAAACTGTGTTGGGAATTAATCTAGGAGAAATAAATATCTTCATGCAAGAGTATAGAGATAGCTATTGAATTGTTATTTTTTGTCCCTGTTTATTAGGTTGTGATGTCATTAAGCTTTGAAATTTTTCCTTTTCATCTCTTCTTTGTTGTTGGTCTTCATGTTGAATGCTCTTCTTACTTTTATCTTTCAATTGATACACTTTCACCTGATACTCTTTTACCTGTTTGGCCTGTCATTATCCTTTTACTGTGCCTTTTACCCTTAGTGTACAATTTTACATTTTGAATGTGTATTTCTACAGTAAGTCATTCAATTTATCCTATGTTTCTGCTTCTGGTCATTGGATATTTATCATTTTCCTATAAATATCATCTGCCTCCGTGTACTTGGAAAAAGTGGGCTTATTCACAAAAAGGTGTTTTACCTCATGCTGGAGGTAAAACAAGTTCTCAAAAGTTTGGTATAGGACCTTTCCAGTTGGCATCCCCTTCATAGATGAAGTGTTCACTTGATCACTGGCCACTTCTCTAATTTTTCTATTGTAGTCTTCTTGTGGAATTAACTTATCATTTATTACCAAGGGATTGGGCAGACCCTTCTGCCTAAAAACTTGAAATTTAACCATGAAGTTGTCTATAGCCAGTTGCATGGTTTGGCACTTATCTTCAAGCTTTATCATAAAATTCTTCTTGGTGAGGACCCTTTTTACATCCAATTTTGTACCTGTCCTGTCAAGTATCTCTAATTCCTGCAATTCATAGTTAGTTTTGGAGTTAAGGAAGTGAATGATCCTTGTTTCTTCCTCTAGCATATCTCCCAATTCTGTTTTCACTCTCTATATGGTTTCTGTAACCTCTTTCACCAAGTCAATCTATTAAAAAATAACTTCAATGGATGCCCAAATATCATTGACAAAGTCAATTATCTTGGCCCATAATTGTTCCTTAACCTATCCAAGGGGTTCCTTTAAAGTCAATTCATTTTCCAAGTATTTTATTCCTTCATTCATCCTGGTTGACTTCTCTACTTCTTCTTTGTGCCTAATCTATGCAATCTTTTAGTCAGTCTCTAGACTAGTCAACTTTTCTTTCAGCTTATTCATTTCTGTGGTTTGAATGGACATGTATTTCATTGCCTTGACCAATTTGATAGCCTCATCACTTATTGAACCTATTTTTGTTGACCTTACTATTGATGTAGATGATATAGAAGCTGGCGGTGTTGTAGCCGTTAGAGTTGTAGGAGCTAATGATTATGCCAAAGTGCAAGGTACTGTAGTAGTAACTGTTGGGATAACAATTGCAAGGGTAGTCTCAAGGCTAGCTTATTTCACTTGTATCAAGCTATCTAACTCCTTTTTTGTTTCGTTTAGTTGATAATTCAATTGTAGAACTAGGTCTTTCATCTCCTCCTAATGTGTTTGGCTCTCCAAGACCTCTTTTGTTTATGGGTGCTCTAAATGAGGAAGTTTTAGTTATTTTTTAAGAGCTGCAATATCCTCATTATTCTTCTTGATCAACTTCTCAGCAATTTTGATGTCATTGGGATCATGTCTGAGCTTAATTACCAAGTCCTCCAATTACTTGATCCTGTTGTCCTTGGCATGTGAGGAGGCCTTTTCCAATTTGTATTGTGCTGTAATGTTGTCTAATGAACCCTGCAGCTTATGTTCAGCCATGGACTTTCCTGTTACAGTGGAGTAGATCATCTCTCTTGCCTGCTTGTGTAATTCAATCTAGTCAATGGGATAAACAGCCCTGCCTAGCACCTCAAAGTTCGTTTTCCTGTAGTTAGCTAATGTCTTTGGCTACTCAACAACTAGCTGCATGAAGCACACCTACATTTTTCTTTCTTTGATGTCAAAAGCTGACAACAACCTTCTATGAATTTCTGGTGTGTGATTGAAGTATTAGGCATATGTTTTAGCCTTCAACTTCTCATTTCTCAACTTGATCTGCTTGTACCTGTCCCTTGATATCTTTTTCCTTATCTGCTAGCCTGGTGAAAGAAGAAACCTCAACATCAATTTGTCTCTCAATCAATTGAGTGTTAGATGTTAAGGTCTATTATGTTTCTCCTAAAGTTGTTGTACCTTTGCTTCTTTCCACCATTGTATTATTGTCATTTATTTCCACTGATTCAATGGTGTCCTCTTGTTCCATTACAAGATTCATCTTGGGCCTTTTCCTAAGCTCAAAGTGCTCGTTTGTGGTTTCCATAATAGAACAGGAACCCTCCTCCTTGTTTCTCTTTGGGTTTCTCTCTTATTCATTAGGGTCTGTAAAACAAGAGGAATATTCATTGGTTCCCCTAGTTCTAGAACTTACAGGAAAGAACTTTCATCAATTTGTTTCTCTACATCAATGAATATATTTTCTACATCCACTACTATGCTCTCCATGTCAATTAGAGTGTTTTCCAACCTTTCTGATTGGTTGTCAAACCTCTCAAGGTCTGGTACAAGATGATGGATGAAAGGTCCCAATTTGACCTTGATCCTCAACTTTTTTATGACCCCATAAGGGTCATATTACCACATAAAGTTGTTTCTAAACTTCATTTGTTGTAACATCTTGTCTACCTCTGGTCCAAATTATCTATTATTAAAAATAAAGAGGCCCAATTGTTTTTTCATTTTGAATTGGGTTTTCTTTCTAGTTGCTAGGAAGTTGACTTCATCAGAATTTATGATCTCCCTAAAATATTTTAGTGAAAGTATCCTAATAGGGAGTTATTTGGGCAGCTTGTAAGGGGCAAGTTGGCATCCATAAATTCTAATCTCTGTGTGGTTTTGGTACAGATACCAATATCCCACCTTGTTGTTTTTCCCCAACTGTAAGAATGTCTTGATCTCTTGGTTGATTCTAGGCTGAGGACTACTAGTTAACATGTTCATGACTAGATAGAAAAATGAATCATTGAAGTCCTTATAGGTGAACGTAGTGGATTATTTCTAGATCGAGGGTGTCCAATAAATAAACGGCCTTGGATTTCCTTTGGTATCCAGTTTTTGGATGCTGATAGGGAATTTATCTGATTGATAATATAAAAACATGTGAAATAATATAGAAGAATGCTTGAAAACTCTCTCAGTAGGTAGTCTGGTGAACTGTTTATGCATCCTATCTACAATGAACTAAGCATAGTTATAAATAACAATAGGAGGCTTGGCTGGGCTAAAGATGGAAAGAAAGGCCAGGAAAACCTCATCTACATGCTCATCTATGGTATATCCTAAGATGCATGAGAGCATGGTAATAATTTGTCTTCCTCTCTTTGAAAATGGTGGCAGCATAAGGGGGACTATCTGTGGGAGTATGACAGTCCTCTATGATGAAAGTTTTGAAACTTTGGGCTATTTTGGCAAGGTCTAACTTGAAATATAGGTCCAGCAAGTCTCCAATAGATAGTGGGGTCTCATTAGGGCTTGGTTGGACCTCCAACATTTGGTTAATAGAATCTACAGTGATAGTAAATAGCACTTGCTGGTGAGGGTTGATAATAGCTCTTTGGCTAAGAATGTAATAGGCATGACATAAGTGGATGATGTTAGGGAATGGGTGTACTTCTGGGAACAAATACTTGGGAAAATTAGACTCCCAAGGGTGAATATCATTGTTCTGGTTTACGAATCTATCCTTACTGTAGTAGTGGAGCTTTAGAAGGTAAGCAATATTCTTTATTTGAAAATATTTGTCTACTGATGCTAGGAGGTTGTTGTCCAGGTGAGGAGTTCGCAAAGGTCTCACATGTAGAGAGGCTCGGCAAGCCATAACTAGGTTTAGAGATATGAATTAGGCTTGTAGAGGTTGACGATGTGAGGTTTTAGGAGTTTCTGGTACAGTGAGTCAACAATTACAAACTCTAAAACGAGGGTTTGAGGTATACAAATAAGCTTGTCTTGAATTTAGACAAATTTCTTAATTTATTTCAATCAATTAAGCTTTCAATTAGACTGTGCATTTTGAAACTGAAGGGTCATTTTGGTTTTCCCAAGAATACCTGGAAATTCGCGGTCTGGCTTGCAAAGTGGGTTCAATGGTGAATGCAGAGGGTATAGTGGCTTCAACTATGAACTGGTTGCTTGAATTGGGTGTTTGGAGCTTCTTCAGACAGTAGACGGTGGTCAATTTGGTCGTAGAGGTTCAACATGTCGCAAAATGGCTTGAGCAGCAGTTGCAATGAAAAGTGAGCGAATATAGTAAATTAGGGCTTTTCCAGCTTTTTAATGGGTAACGGTAACATTTTTGCACGAAAAATATGAATGAATAGTGGGAGGTTTTCTTCTTTGGCGGGGAGGTGGTTTTGTGGGCCATCACACTACTTTTGGAGGGCAGGCATTATTTTCCACGAGCATGCAATCTCACCTAGGGCCGCCATGTAGCAGAATAGTGCCCAAACAAAACCGCAAATCTCGCATGCTCTTAGTCTATTATCGGGTGGATAATGAACCTGCACGATATGGATGTGCACCGTCAAATTTGGGGGAAGGAGATCAGATGGCTACCCCATGGTTAAGTTGCACGGAGGGAATCAGGAAAAGGATTTGCAGGGCCCAGGGTTTAATTAATGCAAATTGTAATTAATTAGTGTATAAGGTCGAGATTAAATATAAGCAGGAGGTTAATAAAGTGGGACCAGGGTTATGTGCTTGGGTTTTTAATTGTACGAAGGGTTGGTGGGTTGAAAAATGGTTTGTCGGGGAAATATAAAGTAGGGAAATTAATTGGATAATGCAGGGGAATAAAAACTTAGGACAAGGGGGTTTTTATGGGTTTTTGAAGGGAAATAGGGAAATTAATAAAGGGGGAGGGCAATATTTGCCTTGGGAAATGGGTTTCACACTAGGGTAAAGGGGTTTTAGGTAGGGGGATGATTTTTGAATGGTAATTACTAGGGAAATGTGTGAAACCATCGGGTAATGGTCAAAATGAAATGAAAAGGGGATCTATAACTCATGATGGGATAATGGAGAAATTAGAAAATAAGCATGTGGGGTCATAGTGAAATGAGGGGAAATTAGTTAATCCAGCTTGTGAACATCTTTTATTTCTCATAAATTCTCCTGCACATTAAACATAGGATTAGGCATGATACATGTGCTTTTGACTCAGAAACCTTGTACATCTGCAACCTTTCTTCTAACTACACTTTATTTATCCTAACAATTTTTCTTCATTTTAATGGGTGCATTTGACCTTTCTGACCCTTTATTTCCTATTCTTTTGACAATAAAACTATCTAATTCTAACTTTATAACTTCCAATAGGTCAGATTAAACTGATGAGCTCGTTTTTATTCTCTACCTAACTACTGGTTTGCCAAGGTTAAACAATTTGGCCACATCTTCAATCTCTATCTATCAACATAAAATGTAAAGCATGAATAAGTCAAGATTAAACTTTTTGACCATCGTGGATTGTGGCATTTGTGACAAGCTACACACAACCTTATTTTTCATAATAAAATAAAAGGTAATGGCACTTGAATTTCCACATTTTCATGATCTGTTTTATTTCTTTTTGGGTTCACATTTTTCACTTTTTTTATCTTTTCTATTTCTTTTTGTCCTTTGATTATTGTTTTAGGCAATACCCTCGTTACATTTTTTAATTTTTAATATGGAAAAAATTTTGCATAAAGCAAAAGTATGTATAATATTACAAGACTAACCATAAGCAATTCAAAATTATGAATCCTATTATTATAGGACCTTAACAATGCCTTTACTCAATTTTCTTCTTTAGTGAGTTCAATATTATCTAGCTAGTAGAAACGTAGAAGGCGAAAATCTAAACGAGCAAACCTAAATCAGAGTTCTTTACATGCTTATCTGAATAAACAACCTCTCCTACTCACAATAATTTGGGATCCCTATTCTACCCCAAAAATAAATAAGTGCCCATTCACAGTTCTCTTCAAAAAAATAACAAAGGCGAAAGAAGAAAAAGGCTTCCTGCATAGAGAGGTGAAGGAAGCAACTACACAAGCGTATTGTCGAGGCTCACTAGAAGTGGAGCAATGCTTGTGTTCATGTATGACTCTGCCAAGGTATTTTCCACGCTTTCTAATAGTGGAGAAAAACCAAAGATGAAAACTTATACACTAAAAATGTTAAGCTCACGAGATAAACTAGCCTTCTCAATTCGAAACATTGTGATCTAGATGAATCTTCTATTGTCTTCAAATGAGTATGTACAAATGGGACCATTTATACCCATTGGATAAGTGGGGAAGAAAACTTAATCTTCAAGATGAATCAATAACACCTAAAGGACCAAGGCCCTACACTAAAAATAACCAAGACAGAGAAGATGGACTTCAACTAGTGTGTCATCAAGCATTGTACCCACTATAGCATTGTCCAAAAATTTGGTCTGTTCTCAAATTTCTAAGACTAATGTCAATCATGTGATCAATCATTCCTTAGTGATGTATTGGTAAGTTGATGATATCAAGCTCCCCTTTCTGATCGTAAGAGTCATTAACACTTTTATCTTTCTACAGTATGTGTCATCTTTGGGGACGGGGATTATCACTTGTTATGGAAAGGGAAGCTTATTTTTATTTAAGGGGAAATATGCCCAACGTCCCTTAGAATTTGAAAGTATGTAGTGGTTTCCTCTAGTTACCTTCCCTCATTTGGAACCCATTATCTCCAGAAACTCCGTAGTTTTGTCCCTCAGTTGTCTTGTCTAGATTTCATCCTAAAATTTTGCAGAGGTGTCCTCCCAGCACCTCATCCTATAGAAGCACCTTGCATCATAAAATTGCACATTTTTTGCTTCAATTTCTCACTCTTCCTTACATCCTAAACCTGCACAACTTGTCCCTCAGGTCCTTAGTCTTCCTTTCATCCAGAAATTGTGCAGATATGTCCTTCCACGTCCTCAACCTACAATAGACACTAGAAATTGAAATTGCACAGGTGTCTCTCACTGATCACAAGAAGGATGACATGATAGAGGACTCTCAAGGATTTGAGGAATAAGATAAGAAGACAAAGGAACTCAAGTTATGATAGAATATCGGGGGTGCATGAAGACGCCATCTCATGCACAACCCTTTGGAGAGTAGGTATGGAAAACAAAGCAAATCTTTTAAAATAACCCTCATAGTATAGCTGGAAGGACTGCTTATCATTGTCATAACATTCTATCTTCAATTACATGCATGGTTACAAGCATTGAAAGACATTCCATGTGTCCTCTATGTGTCTTGCTCCCTTTTTCTTACTGGATCAATTGTCATCTTTTGACATGTCATGTTGTTATGTCATGTTTGCAAACCGTTTTGGTTACCATGAAGGTTGGTCTCTATGTATACAAGTTGTCCTAATCATGTGAACACCTATAACACTCATACACAAAGTTCTAAGAATTTCCACACAAGTGTAGCCATAGACATCCAAAGGTCTATCCCAAGTGTCACCCTTTTCTCCTTTAGCACTAGACAATCTCATAAAGGGCCCTACTTTTCTGTGTTGTCCTAGTGGTCAATTTTTTCATGTTGTTGAAGTATGCTAAGTGTTTGATCAGAATGTGGAAGTTCTCACAAGTTCCCTTGCCTCTCACATTTAGCCATTTTGCTAAAAATCTCTCTGAATAAAGAACCCCACTTCACTGGACGTTGACTAAGCTACACTGTGTAGTCTCAACCCTCAGTGGTGCTTCTTTGCTCCCTCAAACTATGCAGTGTTTAAGGTTGTCTTCCTAGTCAATTATACTACACAATCCTAGAGGTGAGGATCACAATCCTAGAGGTGAGGAGCTTGTCTTCCTTCCCGAAACTATGCAGAAACCACATCACTACCTATATGAACTACGCACTTCACAAGGACAATCATCAAGCCTCCTTTGTGCTCGTTATAGCCCTACATTGCATAGAGATTTGAGCCTACACTGCTCCTATAAATTGCAAAGAGATTTCCTCCTAGTGACTTCCCTCATTCAGGAGTCATTGATCTCAAAAATTGCACGAAAATGTCCTCTTGTCTCTTTTTTATCCTACCCTGTCTTCCCTCTGGAAACTGCACAAAGGTGTCCCTGAGGGTCCCACCTTACAACTATCACTGGCGACCTTAACTGCATAATCCTGACTCCTAGTGACCACTACACAATTTTTCTCGACAGTGTACACTATGCCCCAGAGTTCCTTGGCCAAACCTGAATTGTGCTCTGTATAGTCTCAGTAGCTAGTCCACCTCCTTGTCACCTAGTATTTCCCATTGTGCAGTTGTTGGGCCCTCTTCCTAGCCTTTCATCTGTCCCAGGCCTAGATCATCGAAAATAATGTACACATATTAGACTAGGGGGTTTTGGATTTAATGTGATTTTTTCATGGGTGAATTTCAAGAATAGGAACACTAATGGATAATGGTGAGACAAATAACAGGATGAAGAAGGAGTGAACATGTTAGAAGACTTACTTGCAGCTAGACGGATGAGACAAGTACATCCAAGAGCATGCAAAAGAAACACGTGCATAAAACCATTATTCAAGACCAAGACCATTAAAGACCCTAGAGCATCAAGCCATGCGAAGTAGAAGACAAAGCAAATCTTGGAGTACATCCATTAATTAGCAATGCAACAACTTGACATGGACACCACAACTAGCCAGTACATGTCAATAGTGTCATGTCAAGTTGTGTCATGAGTTGTCATAACCACATAACCACTATCGGCCATATATATTGTAACTGAATGTAATGTATATTGGATTTCCAATGGACACACACATGAAGATGAAGAGTCATGTTATTTTGAAATTCATAGGAAGTTGAAAATTCATGAGGGCAGTCCAAGAGTCACAAGGGTCAAGCATCACCCTTGGCTATATGTAGCCCTCCCATTGTATCACCAAGGACTTTGTCACCTTGTCTCCTCCCACACAGCCTTGAGCATTGACGATGATTTCTTTAAGGAGTGAGTAGTGTCTCCAACATCCACATACTACATCTAGTGATGTATGGTGTATAGATGTGTCTTGGGAATATTTCTTAATACAAAAGCCTATTAAGTTGAACACATTTTCATGCATGTTTTATAGATGTTTCTAAGACTATTATTTTGGAATTTTTAATGCATGTTTGTTTCACCTGTACTAATATAGTTGAAATATTTCAGTTGGTTTAGTATTTACATTGCTAGGAATCTGTTGTACTGGTTATAACATTATCTCATCCTTGTGGACTACTTTGCAGGATACTACATAGACCACCTTTGTGTAGTGGTTATCACCATTATCACATCCATGTGGAATACTCTGTGGGATAGTCAACAAACTATCTTTGTGTTCTGCTTCCAATGACTGTCACATATGTGAGGACTACTTTATTGGGTGGTGTAAATGTCATCCCTTTCACTTCTATTTTAATAAATGCCACATCTTCTTTGGACTATTCCGCTGGATGTTGGATAGACCTTTCTGGTTCACATGCATCTCTTCCTGGGTGGTAATATTACCTCTCATTTAGAGGCTCAATTTACTGTCTCCCTCTGCAATAAGAAAACTAAGACATGAGTTACATTACACACTCACTAGGAATAATCACCTATCTTTTTGAAGGCCCCAATATAACACTCTCATGTGGTAACCTGCAAGAGCTAAGGAAAATCACTAAGTAAATGGAAACTAGACCATTGTACGAGATGGGAATCTTACACCAAATGGCATGAGTTCTAATTGGGACTTCATACTGGGGAGGTCCTCTAAATGCTAGCGGGTCTAGAACCATCAACACATTATCATCCTCGACATTATTGGTGGGGATTTTTAATAGAGTCTCAATCCCCTTACTGGCCTTTTTATTAACTTTATTTGATGTCCAATGATAATGGGAGAAAATAATACAATAGGAACAATTGAGATTCCATGCAGGAACCTGTCACAAACAACCAATCGCTAACATAGCATAAGAGAAAGTGTGGTAAGAGAAATAAAATATTGGGATCTATAGCTTTCATGCCATAATCAAGCCTTCTATTGCAAACAAGTAGTTCATCTATAATACGTTTCTCATGTTTTTCAAGTGGCCACGTATCTACTTGCATATATTGTCACAACATTTCAACTTGCTAGCATGTGCATTTTTTTAACAATACACTATAGAAAACTACATGGGTCAAATTATAAAAAACCAGTTAAATTTTGGGGCGACTTGTTTATATGGTGTTTATATAGGGATTATAACTTTATGAATTATTCAGAAGTGTTGTTTACAACTTATGTCTATAATTTTTAAGAGCCATTAATTCATTATTTCTAGATCAATGCTACAATTGAATATCAATTTCAAACACAACGTTCAAATAAAAAAATCCATTTTAATGCATAGAACAATCTACATATCTTGTAGCAAGCATGGAATCTATAATCAAACAAAACCTCCCAGTTACAGTATGCATTTCTACCATTTATAAGCTAGTTGGAATAATTCATGCAATAAGAAACAAACAATAAGTAAATAATGATAATCATGGTTTGAACTAATAACCATGGATCATGAATCCATTGCATATTTGGCTAGAATATGTATTTCTTCCGCAATGTTTACATCTGAAAAGCATCATGAACCCATTCCATATTTCGATACAATATGTATTTATTTGGAAATGTTTACATATGAAACCCATCTTCAGCTACAACAAAATGCCAGTTACCCAAAACATGGAAGTAGAAAACACCAAAAATATTGCGCATACAAATCCTCAACATCTTATTCCTACATTTTTTCTATTTCCATGTTTCAGAATGCATCCCCATGCCTACCAAATGTTTGATATTACAATCAATAGTAGATATTAAAATCACAGTTGCATAAAATATACTTTATCATTCCATAGATTATAATTTCATATTCAGTGTAAGAAGGTATATGTAAGAAGTAAAGGAAATTAACAATGTAATTTCCCTAATATTATACAAAAGTCCTGTAAGTTTTTGGTGGAATATAAATTCCAAGAAGCTCCCAAAATTTCTTAAAATTACATAAAAGTAATTTCTCTTTGTTGTTTTTTCACTACAAGAAAAAAGGTCATTGGTGAGGGTCATGCCTATGACAGAACTTTAAGGCCTATCACCAATTTCACATATGGTGACGGTCCTTAAAAGAGTGTTGTTCGAAGTGTTAATAATGATGATCCTTTAAGGTTTGTCACCAAAGCCATTTTCAATGACACTTTTGGTGACAGTTCTTAATTTCCAATCACTAATTCACTCTTTGGTGACACTTCTAGTGACAATCATTTATTGACCCTCACCAATGCTCTTTTTGGTTACTTTTGGTGATGGTCAAAAAAATTTCATCATCATTGATCATTCCAATGAGTTTTTTTATGAAGCTATGTGCTTGTTACTATATTTTGTTTCAAAAGATAATGATTTAAGAGCATTGTTGAGGCATGTTTTTCATTGTGTCCAAGGCCATAGTGGTTAGGACCAGTCAATTTTTTAAGAAGTAATAAGTGTGTATCATTTCCCTCAAGTAATTATAATATAGTTTTATGATGAGTCAACATATAATTATCTCTATTAGGTTTATTATCTCATAAATTCCATTTAGATAAAGTTCCACTAGTGTGTGTAAGAACTATACAATTTAATACATAATCGAGCTCTATCAATTCTATTAATGAGAGAGATGTATCATTCCTCAACAGTCTTGGCACACCATAACATGCTTTGGAACACACTAACATTCCTTAGCACTTTCATGCGTTGGAACATCTTTGTACCTAGAACATTTTGTCATGACTAGGATGTTGAATCACATGTTCATATTATGTAACACAACATAAGACTCTCCTTGCATGTGTTGGCATGCTCGATAGTCCCTAACATTCCCTGGAACACATTGGTGACATTGACATACATTAGCACTTGGCACACATGATTAATTCACATGTATTGGAACCTATTATTAGTGTGTGTAGCATGACCATTTGAATAATATAAAGTCTCGAATTATTAACCATATTATGTGTTCATTTCCTTTCATTTTAGCTTGGTTCTTCCTTTTGTTGCCTTCACACTCCTTAACACACATTGGCATACCCTGACACCCTACACATCCTAACATGCCTTAGAACCTGGCATGTCCTAGAATGCCTTGGCACTATTTCACACATGTTAGCACACTTTGGCACTTCTTGACATGCCCTTATATTGCCTAGCATGCCTTGCCGATGTGTAGAATACCTTCCCACTACCTTCTTGGCATGGCAAGTAGCATTGATTGAAACTCCATGGCACACACTCATATTCATTCACTTCCATGAATTTTGACCTTTTGCTCCCTTGTGTTGTCTAAGTAGTCCGTAACACTCCTTAGCATGAATTGGCACTCTTTAGCACACATTAGTGCCCTTCCACATGCCCTACAACTTCATAAGATGCATAACACTCCCTGACACGCATTAGCACTTGTCATGTGTTTATGTTTGGCAAGTCTTACCATGTCTGGCATGCATTGGGATGATCCCGATTTAAATAGGAACGCAAAAAAATACAGATATAACCATATACATAAAGATGTAGTAGAAATAATACTTCATTTCATTAATGGAAAATACTGAAATATGCTTACAACCAGAAATGGAAATAAACTAGCTAGGGCAATGCTAGCTTATCTCTGAGAAGAGATGTGGCAGCTACATGCCTCTTAACTATGTTACAATGAGGCTCAAAGGCTTATTTATTGTTGAGAAACAATGGAAAACCATTCACATCCCAAAACCTAACCCTAGAAGATGAAACGCCAAATTGTGAGCCATGTTTGGGTAAATTGGTACATCAATTTCCTGAGGTCGTAACTTTGGCATACTATCTTTGTTTGAAGCATACAATAGCTTGTTAGAAATATCTATCCGAGCACTACAACTTTGGGAAGGGAAACATCAGTCCATGGACCCATGTTGCCCACTTGAAACTTGTGTGGTGCCCATGTGGGTGAGGAGAAGTTGTTCCTGTGTTTTGTCATGACCGTATCCCTTTGTTGTTGCTGCTGCATGGAGGAACCCTTCATAGGGGTCATGGATGTAGCAATGATCTTCCCTTTACTTTGGGAGCGAACCAGACATAAAATAAATTTCCTAGTCTGTGAGATGAGCTTGCTGCCTTTCTTAGCAGCAATCAAAGAGGTGGCGGTAGGTGGGGCTACCTCTAGTATCTTGTATAATGAATTATCCAAAGAAATAATGACAACGCGAGGCCTTAACTCATACATAGCATGTTGCCTCTAGAAGTATGGCTGGCCTAGTAATATGTCACAAACATCCAGAGGTGTAACATCACACAATACCTCGTCTATGAAGGGCTTGATACTATAGGGAAGGTGGCACTGTTGGCGAACTTTGAGATATATTCCTTCATGAAGCCACCCGATACTATATGACTGTGGGTGTGGTGTAGTTGGTAGGCCCAACCGATTTACGACCTCTACTAAAATGAGGTTCTTTTGGCTACCACCATCAACAATGAATTGCAGCGGCGAACCCTTCACCATCTATGAGTGGAAAAGACACTCCCCCTCCTCTGGATCTTCAGGCTCATTTTTCTAGATCTTGGTGGTGGAAATAGTGGCATTGGGATGTGCATCAATGATCTAATTCCCTTTGCCATTCCCCTTGTTGGGTTTTGGCTCAGGGTCAGAACATGCATCTGATTCAAAAGCCTTCAACTCAGCCACCAACGACTGCTTGGTCCGACACTCACTTGTGTTTTGAGTGGGGCTCTTGTGGAACTCACATCACTTTTGTGTACTTCTTCAACTTTGTGGTGGTGTTATTTTCTTGCGGCTTTAATGGGTTGTCTTAGGTCACCCTACCTTGGCTTTGTCCTTTGGTCTTCAGATTTGCAGATCCAAAGTCTCACTTCTTCTGTTTGAACTTTTGCTCAATTTGGACAGTGTATCGGTATGCTGTACCGAGCAAGGAGATGTCTAAGAACTCCATCTCTTCCTGGATGTATTTGTGTAGGCAGTCACAGTATTTGAGTACCAAATGCAGCTTAGAATATTTTATACCCAACTGTGTGCGAAGGGTATGAAAAATGTTTGTGAACTCCGGCACATCTTGGTCCCGTCCCTGCCGCAGTGTGGTCCATTTTATGTATTTGTCCTCATAGCTTTCAATAGGGTAGTACTGCTCCTTGACGACATTCCAGAATGAATCCCAAGTGTGTGTGGCTGAAAATAGTGAGCCAGTACTTTCATTCTTTTGCTCGCACTAGGTTTCCCACGAGTCCTTGACGTGGGGGACTGCTTTGAGAAGAGCGAAAACAACCTTTTCCCGACTCGAAAATTCATGAACAGAAAAATACCCATCTAGCATATTTAACCATGTATCTACAGTATTTGTGTCTATTTGACCCTTGAAGATGGGGATTTCAAAGTTAACCTGTACCTTAAAGGGTGTGGCATTTCTAGAGTAGCTATTGGAAGCCGATGCATCACCTCTGGGTAGCTGCTGAAGGATCTGTGCTAAGGTATCCATCATCACATTCCTTTTCCATCAAGGGATTCTTCAAGCAAGATTTTGATAGGATCTCCTACCCCCTCGTCCTTCTTTTCATCCGCCATGGGAGGTTGTTAGGATTTGCGAGGTTGGTCTTGCAAAGGTTCGACCAGTTCAAGCCCTAACTCCTTATATCCCAACCTCGTTGGGGACATGCAAAGAAAAACAGAGAAAAAACAAACCTCTCTGACACCATTGATCCGAACTTAAACAGGAACGCAACAAAATACAAAGATAACCATATACACAAAGATGCAGTGGAAATAATACTTCATTTTATTAATGGAAAATATTGAAATATGCTTACAACCAGAAATGGAAATAAACCAGCTAGGGTGATGGTAGCTTATCTCTGAGAAGATATGTGGCAACTACATGCCTCTGAACTGTGTTAAAATGAGGCTCAAAGGCATATTTATTGTTGAGAAACAATGGAAAACCCTTCACATCCCAAAACCTAACCCTAGAAGATGAAATGCCAAATTGTGGGCCCTGTTTGGGTAAATTGGTACATCAATTTCCCAGGGTCGTAACTTTGGCATACGATCTTCGTTTGACGCATACAATAGCTCGTTAGAAATATCTATATGAGAACTACAACTTTGGGTAGGGAAACATCGGTCCATGGACCCATGTTGCCCACATATTTCCAAAAAACGTCGTTTAGGGCCTCAAAACGCCTCCAGAAGTTCATGACCCGAAAAAAAAACTAATAAAAAAAGTAAATTGTGCTACAATTACGGAAATTGAAAAACTGAAAGAGACAATTGCGAGGTTCAAAATGGGATAGGTGGGTGGCCACCAACATCCACCTGGATAATGGGATGCCTTGGTATGCTCTGGAATGGTTTAATATTAAATCTATTTGAGATCAATTATTGGAAAGTATATGAGAACTAATAGAGAAAAATTTGGCACTTATAATACACTAAGACTTGGCACTTACCACTTATTGGCACCTACTTTTGGTGTGCCTAGTGTGCCCCTCTTGCAAAATGTAAAATTAATGACTTATTAACCATGTTATGTGTTCATTTCCTTGTACTTTAACTTGTTTCTCCCTTTCATTGCTTTGATAGTCCCTAGCATGCATTGTCACACCCTTGCACATATTGGCATGCCTTAGCACTTGTCACATCTCAGAATTTTTGATATACATCCCCACTATATGTCACTTGTTAGCATGCCCTAAAATTCTCCAGCACGCCTTGGCCCTCATACCCTCATAACTAGCTAGCATTATAGTTTTTCACAACATGAGAACCCCATCAAGTCCTTGACTACTATAGTTCATGCGACATTGGCCTACTTCAGCTGCAACAACTTGACCAATTTCACCAACTACAAGAAGATTGTGCCTTTTTTAGATAAAAACAACTTATAACTCATCTTATGACACACATGTCCAAGATCAACTTGTCCCACTAAACTAGTTATAAAGACAAGGATCACATCTAGCCATGGGTGTAAAACATCTAAGCAACATATCTAACACAAAAAATATTTCACACGTATGTCCAATTCATATAAATAGTATAGCATTAACTAAGAGTTTGCAATAACCATAAGATGCACAAGACACACAAGATATAGTGTAACACAAGCTCAGGGCCCCGAAACTTATATAAAACAATGTACAATATGTAATTATTTGGAATAGTTTAAAACATGAGCATGCATCCAAAGTGTGCCACATCTCATATAAAATAATAGCTAAAGGAAAAACAATTTTGTGCCCATCACAAATTCTCCCTTTGCCTAAAAATTATGTGCCAAGCCCCTTATCACAATGGTAGGTTTGCCTCCTGCAAATCCTATTATGAACTTCTCCTAACATACTTCATCCTTGGCACAATTTAATTTGATGACACTCCCTAACACACACTCTAATGTGTTCCTTTCCATGCATTTTGACCTAGTTCTCCCTTGTGATATGCCAACAGTCTGTAACACTCCTCAACATGAATTCACATTGTTTGACATGTGCTAACACACCTTTTCATTCCTTGGCATGCCCTAACCCTCCCTAGTTGTCATGCCCTCACAACTACCCTTACTTAATTTGCAACTTGGAAACCCGACCAAGTCCTTTCTTGACTATAAGAGATTGACCATGTTACAAGTACTACAACTAGACTATGTCGTTGAATTGTGTAGCTTTGGAGGTATTCCATAAGCCTAGTGAGATGTGTTTGTGTCAGTTTGGTCAAAAAAGGATTTGTAGGCAAAGAACCCAAGTGAAGGGGTTTTGGACCCAAGATGGGGTTTAAATATAAAAGAAAATTAAAAGGGAGAATTAATATTTCCAAAGGTCTAAGTGGATAAAACCCATAATTTCTAGAGGGTTCCTAAGAGGACTAGTAAAATATGTTTAAGGAGGCCTTATGATGAAGGGAAGAACATCGAGAGAGAAGGATCTCATTTGATTAAGGAGGCCAAGAGAGATGTAGTCCTAAATTAGGTTGAGTTAGAGGGTTGAGTATGGATGCTAAAGGGTGTCCATGATCATCCACCAAAAGTAAGATCATCATTTGAGGGTTCAGAAGAATGCCACATACCTTAATGGGTTCAAGTTAGGAAGTAGGATGGCATATTATTGGTTTTCTTCTGGTAGATTGAGCACAAGAGAGGTCTCTCATGAGATTTTGGGAATTTGATTTAAGTCATGTCTCTGTGTGAAAGACACATCAAATTATGAAATAACAGAGAGGGTTGAGACCCTATGTTGTGGTGGTTAGTAGGTCACAAGTTCTATGTTAAAGACTAACACAAATGGAGAGTTTGCACTAAAAATTAGGGCCAGAATAGAAGTAGCTTCATGCATAATATTGACCGAGGTAGCCCTAGTTTGAGGGTCATAGACACCTAAGTTTCATGTCAAAATTCTATCAAAGAAATTCCCAAAATCTATGGATCCATATGAGCTAGGTCAAGTCCCTTATGGAAGAAAGAGTTGTTATTTTTTCGATGGGTGGATAAGGTTTGTTCTAAATCAATTAGAACAAAGGTATAATGCCCTCGTTAGGGCAACTTCCTAGAATGTTTAGTCCATACTGTATGGCCTTAAGGCTATGACAAATCTACACAAAATAAGTGGGCTTGTGACCCTTAGAGTGACATTTATATCTGCAATATGGACCACATATCTGGAAGATGGTTTCCAGAAGTATGTGTGGAGATATCAGATCTAAAGGAGGGTGAAACCTAAATAGAGGAAATGTGCCATATGAAGAATGGATTTACATGAAGAGGATTTTATTTTGGTGGAATGTCCATAGAGTTTTTGATAGAGATCCGAAGCAACTTATAAAAAATTAGTCATTATATTGTTAGTGGTTTATTTGTGACCCTAGTTGAGTCATTTATAAATTTTTAGAAGGGTGATAAGAGGAGTAGTTCAAATCTATTCATAGATTGGACAACAAAGAAATTGTTACACAAGAACAGTGACATTGATAAGACTCAAATAATTATTAGGTGGCAGATTTGAAGATCTCTATATGAGGGCAACCTTGTGGGCCCTAGATTAGTAAAAGAATTGATTGTGGTTGGGAAGATTGATTGTAATCCAAGTACAGTTGGAGGGCTAGTAGGTTTTTGTGAAAGAAGATGACTAAGACATGTAATTGTGAAGGAAAATAAGAGTGGTAGAAGAGTAGGTGTATTGGTCCTAAGGATGTGTAGACTTTGAAGGATTAAACACTCCTTAGGCTAGATTAGCACACACCGGTACTTGGCACATCTTGGTATTATTCCCTATCACTCTAACATACCTTGTATGCCCTTCCTTACCAAACCTATAACTCATTAACACTTCATTTCCATGCATTTGAAACTAGTTCTCCCTTATGTTACCCCGAAAGTTGGCCATCACACTCCTTATAATGCATTCACACCACACCCTAACACCTAAAACATCTTGGCATGGCTTAGCACTTGACTTCTTGTAGCCTACCTATCATGGGTGATTGCTTTCCTAGATTCAAATATCTCCCTTCAACTCCTCCATATTTCTCTAAATCAAGGGCCCATGATAAGAGCATTTCTCCCCTAAAGAAATTTTCACAAGTAGGGCTTTCAAATCACAATAAAACAAGGTCAAATTAAAATGATAAAAAATATAAAAACATAAATCCTTTTTAATGACATGACTTCATTTTCCCATGGTGGGTGAAAATCATGGATTATATTAGATTTTCAATGGTATGTGGTGGGTGAAGGAAATGGAATTACATTCCCTCTACCACTTGATGCATGCATTCAAAACCTTGTTATTCATAAAAGGAATATCTCCTCGGAATTATCATAGTAGCTCTATGGTTTGATATGGTGTCTCGCTCATCTAGGAGTAATTATCTCACAACTAAGGTGCTTGTCTGGATTGGTTTCATGGAAAAGACAATAGATCAAACATAAGGACATATAACTTTCTATAGAAACTTGGGAAAAAATCCCCCTATTTTTTGGTTAGTTGAGATCATTTGTGTATTTTGTGGTTGGTTATCCAAGATACAAATATTTTTTGTTATCTAGAATTTCATTATGTTCCTTTGTAGTTTAATGTTTTGGGTTTACAACACACATGTAAATAGTATCTTCATTTTGATACTATAAATAGAAAATAAATCGGGCTAGAAGAAAGAGCACAATTAAATTTCCTTCCCCTTGGTAATGAAAGCAATAATTTGGATGGTTAGCACAAGCTTCTAAACTAGGTGAGAAATTTAGAGCCGAAGGATATGTTTCCAAGTTTTGGTTAACCTTGTAGTTTATCGTTGGGTAGTTCTCTTTGTTTACTTATGTCCCCTTTAGTTTTCTCTATTTTTTCACTCTTTATTTTTTATTTATTTGTTTGGATTTTTTTAGATGAAATTTATTCCTTTGAGGCCTCATTTTGAACTTCTAGTCAACTTACTGTGTTTAGCCCATTGTTTCCTTTGGATAGTGCTTAGAGAAGGTCTTTTTTATTTTTTATTTTTATAGGTATTCTTTGAGTCTCCTCTTATGTTTCCTATGTGGGATATTTTTTTTCATCCTTCTTCAGTTCTTGACTCCTTACCTCTCTACTTGGCTCCTCGTGTAAACCTTTGTTTAGTGATTTCTGCTTAATATTTTCTCCCTCCTCATTTTTAATGTTATAAGTTGGTCCTTCTAGTCTACGTGGTTGAGAGAAGTGTCTTCCTTCTCAGCTAGTATAATTCCTCACAATTTATATTTTTATCCCTTAAAAAGTATATTGTTGTATTATAGTTGAGCCCCAAAGAATCCATTTGATTCCAGGTACCATCTTTAGAATGAGGGGATTTTCCTAGCGAGTTTCCTTAGGATAATATATATTTGATGGAAAAAAGAGCATAGGAATATCAATGATCAAATTTCAACCTTCAACATATATAAAATTCTAAATTGATATGAAATTTTGATTTAATTAAAAAGTTTCCCTTCTTTTCTGTAGGAACTTTTGATATTCACAACAACTTTATTTTGGTATGAAAGGCCTCCAATCTATATTTTCAATCCCCTACCCATAATAATCAAGGCCAACATACTGGCCCTATTGTTGGGCATCATGTTATCCTATTTCCCATAAAACACATTCATGTATGGATGATGGTGCTAATCACACCTATGCTATGAGACCATAAAAGCATGCAATGGAATGATAAACACGCAATCTCAAACAAGACAACAAACGAACCTTAGATTAAGTGAGAAGTCACAACTAAACCTCCAATGTAGCTCTTAATCTTCAATATGCCCTTCCCATTACCAAACACCATTCTCTTTATCTTCATCACTTAGTCTCTTCACTTGAGCAAGGGCTTTGAGTCTTCTCACTCATATTCTTCATTAACCATGAGAAATCCAAGAGCACATCATTCACACACAAAAGGGATCAATACAGGAACATATCATTAGATAGAGCTCATTAAAGTACATTCCATGCCAGGGAGCAAACATGGAGGTCCTCTCCACCCTCGTATGAGTACGATGAAAGGAGAAATTAAACTATCATCTAACCTTTTCAGTAAGGTGAGTGAATGATTCAAGAAGTAAGGAGGGGAGGTCAATCTAGTCAAGTCCTGATTCTTCTCATTTTCACAAGAATAAGGGTGTCGAGGCTTTCTTCTTTGGTGTAGCACTTGAAGAGTGTGGTGGGGTATGAAGAAATAAGGAGAACCTCACCTTCTAACTAAGGTAATGGTATTACTTACTCAGAATACTTATAAAGCCTTGGAATAAAAACTTATTTACCTCAAGGTATGTTAGTGACTTCTATGATATTTATATATGTAATCATGATTTTATGTAATCTCCTCTATAATGACTCTAAAATTTTCATATCCATGTAACAAAAATTTGGGATCAACACCCATTGACCTTAAGGAGCTTAGTTAAATCTAACCTCACCAATTCATCCTATGCTCATGTGCATGTAGAGGTAAAGTGTCTCCCTCAAATGCAACAAGAAGTAATGAAACCTTATTTTCCATTCCAAAGGCACGAAGAAAGATAACTAACCTTCAATGAAAGAGAGGTCTTACTTTATTGCATACCTTTTGTGTCTGGTTTTGATTCACCTTCATAATAAACATACTTGTTACTCTTTTGGTAATTTTATTCTTTTCTTTTTTGCATTATTGTGTTAGTGTGGTAACGAACAAGTCAAGTGTTAATGACAAAAGGAAAGCATAAATTGAATGATTTATCTCTTTTATTTATGATATTATGATACTCTAATTATCCTAATACACATAATTACTAGATAATGGCCATCACCCATAAAGAAATAAAAATGCTTTCCAATTCAAGAAGTCAAGATGACATATCCTACAGGGTTCCTCCCTCTCTTGACATGGTCAATTAAGAGAATAGAAGTGTGTCTTCTCTCTATGGTTGACAAAATTTCTCTATCAAAACAAACAAAACATCATTCATTCCTACCCATCCATGCAAGATTCCATGGTTTCATCCTTTCATTCGACTTAATCATTTTTCAAGGGAAATTATCTCTTTCCAAGCCCGAGGGTTAGTATGAGGGTCAATAAAACAATATTCATAGTCAACTAGCCATTACAAGAATAATTTTCATCATTATGTTACTTGTAAGGAATTGGACCTCGGTATGGGAGATAACAACCAATTTTCCCAACCACCTGAGATAAACCCAATTGACTCATTTGAATTTTTATGTTATGCTATAATGAGTGATATTTAAGGAGCTTAAATGAACTTATTCACTTTCTAGTGGAAATATAGTGATAGGGAGAGGCCTCTTGCATTTCTTTTGAGGACACATGAGATGAGACTTATTCAGAAGGTAAGGTGCTTAACATGCCTTTGGAGTGGAATTCTCCATGGATTCAAACACCTCATGAACATATTTTAAATGTACCCCTCCCAAAATAAATCCCTCTCCATTAAAGAAAACAAGGAATATAAATGAAATACTTAAAGAAAATATTGGTTTTCAAAACTAAGAAAGAACTCTATTATACGTTTAATATCATGGGCATGATTTATAGTCTTAATGACTCATTGATAGTTGTTTCTTCTATGAATATTAGGCTGCCACTGAACAAACCCATTATTCTTAATAAGGTAGGGGGTAGTGAGAGAGAGAACTTGGGTGATTGGAAAACCACTGAGAATTAATCATTCCCTTGAAAATGTTAATATTTGTATGACCAATAACATGCTTTGTACCTAGTAAAATTTGATGGCCAATAACATGATTTTTCATTCAGGAATGTATTCCATAAATCCACCTACATAAAGGAAGAATGCCATAAATGAAAAGATAAAGTATGGACAAGATAAAGTATCATCTGTTTACTTTCTAGTCCCTCACGATGGGTGGAGTGTTCACCTGAAATGTTGAATAGGGTAAACATCTACACAATTTATTTCCAAAAGCTTTTATCAAGGCAAAATCTAATTTATCTAGGCTTTGAGTAGCGTAATACTTATGGATATTGATGATATAAAATTAGAACGACTTATTAAAGAATTTATGTCATAAATTGCCTAAATTGATGAAGGGTTCATTGATGAAAAAACTTTGAAAAGCCAATGCAATTGAAACTTGAAAGGTTATCCCTTACATTATAACAAAAGTAATTACAAAAACATACATGAATTCTCAACAAAGGAAGAGCTCATTAATGGTAATGTGAGTGCACTTTGTAAAACAATCTAACATTCATGTGGAAACACCATAACATCAACGTCAAGTAAGGGTAGACTGGGTGGTTGAGGTGGGATATTAAAAACCTCACCACCTATGCTTGATTCCCTGTAATGAAATGTTAAGTATGTTGTGATGAGGTTAGAGAAATAGGCGACGCAAAAGGGTTTACTTCATTGTCGCCAATACGTGACATCTCAGTTCTTTCTCTTTTATATATTCCTAGTATATTCAACTTGTAGGAAGTTGGATATACTCGTAGTGTTATAGTGGAAGCCGAAAGGTTTGATCATGGGTTGAATTATTCCAACGAGTCACTAATTCACCATGGTAAAAAGAGGAACTTGAAGAAAGAACCCTAATGTCAACTACGTATTATATAATTCATATATAGTTGCCTACTATATGGATGAATCGTGCAGATATGGGACTAATTGAGGATGGAAGCATGCCGGTGGTGATACTAGACACCACATATTTTGTTGTAAATTTCCTTTTTCATCCATCTACATTCCTTGATCTATTGAAACCCTCAAAGTTATTGAAGGAATTGTTAAGGTGGCACCACCTCTTCCTTTATTCACTTGCTTAAAAATCCGAGGACATTTATGTGACATTTGAATTTGAGATTATATATTTGAGAAAACTTTTGACTTAATGGAAATTGGGTCTCAAATAGGCAATTTTGCGAAAGACAACATTGAGAACAACATAATTGTGTGAAATAACTCAGGATTTGATATTCACTAATAGGAAACAACAACCAAGAAGATTTTATGGATTTCGTATCTGAGTTATATCAGTCCTCTCTGTGATCAAGTTGTTGTTAAAAATTAACATCTCAATGAACTAGGTTGAACAAGTAAAAGCTTTGGTATGAATTTCCACAGTAGCTATATTATTAGTCATATCTAGTTATAGATTTTCTTTTTGAAGGGGAACCTACAATCTGACATATAGTAAACCCATAAATAAGCTCTACCCATCCTCACTCACTAAGTGAGTAATAAGTTTTGTTAGTATCCTACTAGCACCATATTATAATTTGTATAAAGACTAAATAAAATATATTTAATATAATCAATAAATGCATCTAACAAACCCTGCCTAGGGGAGAGGACATGTCTAGTCAAAATATTATTGCCTGAAGGCTACATCAACAATATTCAAATGGATAATCATGTCCAGGAAACCCCACACAAGGGAGGGATGTGTCTGGTCAAAATATTTTGTTAAGTTCTTGAGGATTTGTCTTGTCCTTTAAAATGACGAAGTTGTGAAGAGTAATGAGAATCCTCTCATGTTTTAAAAATGGTCTTCATATATCAATTATATTGAACTTAGATTTCACCCTTGTAAAGAATGCAAGAGGCTATAAAAGGAGAAGAATTTTAATAGAAACAACTAAAAGACATTGTAGAGAGTATGAACACCTTCAAGGAGGCCATGAATATCATCACTTTATATGTTGTTCATTGTATTTCTTTATATTGTGTTTTTTCGTAAACGTTTATATGTTAAATGTAGTGTATTATTTTTTCTTTATGGATATATTCTACATACACAACAAATTGAGAGTAAGTTAAGAAGAGAAGACATAGACTAAGATGTAGATTTTAATAAGGGCTAAGGGGTTTAAGGTTTAGGGCTACAAGGTACAATTGGTTAGGGGTGAAGATTTTATCGATTTAAGGGTTAATAAGGCCATGTTAGGGTTAGTAATTTAAGGGTTAATACCCAACATTTTGAGTAGAGGAAATGTGTTGGATGTTATAAGAAGGGTTTTGGTAGGACATTGGAGCATTTGTAGAAGTCTAACAACTCATCACTTTTTTGTCGAGAGATGAAAAACAGAAAGGCTATGGAACTTCTTGTTCGACTCTCAATATTTATTGAGACCCCCCTTTTGATTTAGATGACAATAGTTGTGAGCACATTGTTAGATGTCTTGAGCATATCTTAGGTTGTGGTCACTTGGTCCCATGCACTCCTTATAGTGAAAGTTCCCATTTGAAACTTGTTTTGGGTATTTGCTACCTTCATTTTCATTTTCACCATCAGCTAAAACTATGCTATTGTATTATCTTAATTCTAAATTATCAAGCAAAAAAAGGAATAAAAATATTTGAAATATAAGTTTTTTCTAAATGTTTAGAAGATTCAAAATTAAGATATTGGCAATTTTTTTTAGATAAAGGAAAATCATAATATACATATCACATATATAACAATTGTAAATTAACATCCATTTTACCTTATAAATAAAAATAATGATTCCTTAACCATATTTAAATTTAATTAATAAGCACATAAAAATTAATATTTACAATATAACAAGATTTGTAACCATGAATATTTACCCTAATTTTACCATGGTTATTATTAACTTTTAAATAGATTTTATTACAATACCGTGGGCCAATATCATGGTTTATCAATACCACATACACAAGAAAACATAACTTATTTCAAAATTAAAAAGAAGAATACATATTTTATGTTATAACATTTTTTAAATTAGAACATAATATTTACAGTAAACATACAATATAACAAAATTATTAAACATGAATACTCGCCCAATTTCACAGTGAATATTATGAACTTGTAAATAGGATTTGCTACAATACCATGGCTTATCAATACTACTTACCCAAAAACCATAACTCATTTCAAAATCAAAATATTTTCATTTTGTTTTATTTTATAACATTTTTTAAAATTAAATCTAAAAGAAAAAATTATGGGTAATGTTGTAGTGGTGTAAATGTTTATAAACATTCACATATGTGCTTAAATAAAATAAATAAACAAAAGGTGTGAAGTAATTCTAGAGAGGCACTCTCCAAGTCAGTGAATAGAGACGTTGTAATGTCGTGTTAATATTTTGAGTCATCAAAATAAAATATAATATAAAATTAGTAATTAGTAATTATAATTATAATTAATAAAAAAACCTTCCTAGAACCACGTTAACTCTGAATCTACAAAGCTACAATAGGGACCAAATCTCTTTAGATGCAAACCTGCTTTAGAGTGAAAGGAGATGTGATCCCTCCTAGTGCTTGGTAGATCATGTCAAGATGGATCTAGGCTTGTTATATACGTTTAAAAATAAACATATAAACTGATAGTTAAATTCAAAAATATTGTGATTTTTTTTCTAGTTAAAACTAATTCTATTGATGAAAACATAATATACAGTGAGGCTCCAGCCTCTGTAGGTCTAGGTGAGCCATATGACCATTTTAAACATTAAGACTTAAAATCGAAAATGCCGTAGATGGGGAAACCAGTCCAATAATGAGATAAAGATAGGTTCATTCTGCCCACACAGGGGCTATAATTCCAGAACTCAAAATTTACTACCAAAATTGACCACTGTGAAAACATTGTAAAATTCAAAAAAGGCTACCAAAATTGACCACTGTAAAATTCAAAAAAGTCGGCCAAAATTAACCACTATAAAATGAAGAAAACAAAACTCACAACCCGAGCTTGAAACGTGACCTGTGGCATGCAACTGCTAGGTGTCTTAGGACAATGGTTTCTCTTCCACAATCGAGCACTAGCCATACTCTCATGAATCAGTTTCCTCTACCTGCCTACCACGTGCAGTGTCCTGTGGCTCTCAATCTTCCATCTTAATGCCTTTGTCTTTGCTAGTGGCGTTGCTTCCCGATGTCTTCTGTCTGTTGCTGGACAGATGGTCCATGGCTTTCTGTGGGTTTCTGGAGCTCGGCTCCCCCTGAATGTTAACGTGTGAAGGAGGGACTTGGTTCATCTCAGCACTGCGGTCTGGATCAACACATGAGCCAGCTACTTTCCTGAAGTCCACCAAGACGATAGCAATGATTAATGGTCTGTCCATGGAGCAAAGGAAATAGACTTGAGCCTGCTGGGAAGAAGCAGTGAGATTGGTGTGCTAGGTGGTTTCATTAGTCCAATGAAGCTCACGAGAGCAAGCTCGTCCTCTGCCATTATGAGTATTCAGATATTTTCTATGGAAGCGAGAAGAGGAAGGTTTGGGGGCAGGAAGGCTGAAGGGGAGGTCAAAACAAATGGAGGCAATGACGTGGGGCAGATGACACTTCCATGACTACCATCTTGCCTGCATCACATATGATGGTGTCGACGCATATTTCTTTGAAATGGATGTTGCATTGAGAGTTGAGTCAAAGTGGCAGGGAGAAAGGCGAGTACATTAGAGGAGAAATTGTGAAGAATAAGGGGAATCAAGTGAGGGCCAGAGACAGTGGTTGAGACCTCAATTTGTAGGGCACAATGAATGGATTGAGAGAAGTGGTGACCATTGTCCAGGTCGATGCAGCAGAGGAGTTTTCAACGTCTACCCATTGTAGTGTGAAGGCTTGGCTTTGCTGCGGCAGGGTGGCAAGAGCAACTCAGAGGCTGAATGGAGAATTGTAGAGGGCTTGGCCCCATATTTTTATGTTTGTTAGGGATGTCTCAATCCTCACAATGAGTTGATGGTATCGACCGAGGGGCAGAGGCCTGCTTTAAATTCGCACAAGGGAAAGGACAGGTTGCCATGTGGTTCGGCCACCTGTTTGTCTGGCAACATATCTGGATTGAATGCTCATCTGCCACCGGCATCCAGAGTTGCTGCATCCATTTGCACCAGTGTGGTGTATTGCTATTGGTGTATGGCATCTTTTATAATTTTCAGTGAACTTGTGTATAGAGTTCGATCACTTGCCACCCCTAGATTGGTTAAGAGGTGAGCCACTTTGTTGTCATTTCTCTTGATGTGTTTGAAGGTGATTCCTCTACTGGTTGCAAGCCAATGCTCAATGAGTTGCAAATGAGCTGCAAGTCTCTAGCTATGGGATATCTTGTTAACTGGAGTTCCCTGAATAATTTGACTAGCCATATTAATGAGGATTTGTGAATCTCCTTCAATTATTAAGGGAAATTAGCCATGTTGCTGAGCGAGTTTTAGACCTTGCCACAATCCCTCCATTTCAGATGAGTTGTTCGTGTCCCATCCTGATGCGCCTAGGAAAACTAGCAAAGGATTGTCATAGTGATCCCTAAAGGTTCCTCCATGTCTGGCCTGACCAGGATTGCCTTTAGAAGTGCCATCAAAGTTTAACTGGGTAAATCCTGGAGGTAGAGGGCACCATTTGCTGGAAGAGTGGTGGGAAGGGATGGATCTACTCGGGCGCTTTTGAGTTTGGATGACGCCGAGGTTCCAATTCATCCATATAGTCTGTTCTTGCAAATTTGTGGGAAATTCATCATCGCTCCAAGTTTGGAGTGCTAGAGTTTCCTCAAGGGTGCTACACAAATTGCTCCATACAATATCTATGGGGGTGGTTTGATTCCTGAAGATACGCCAATTCATTTTCCTTCCAAATTGTCCAAATGAGGAGGCCTAGAATGATTATCCATAAGGAGTTAAGCAGGGGACTTTTGTACGAGTTTTTAGCCCAGTGACGAATGGTTTTGGTGATGTGTTCTTTAACTCTACCATATTTTTGACATCTGAAAATTATTTTTTCCCAAAGTTTGTTTGCTAAATAACAAGAGTCCATGAGATGCTATATAGTTTCCTCCTATAGCCTGTAGTTAGGGCATCTTGAGGGGCCATAATTTTTTTTATCTGAAGTTGTCCCAAGTAAGAATTCTTTTATGACATAGCAGCCATAGAAATGTGGAGATCTTGGGCTAGATTTTAGGAGACCACACTTTGTCCCACAGAGGGTCCTTGTCAGTCTGGGTATTAATCATAAGGCTGTATGCCTCTTGTGTGGTGAAGGTTCCACGTGGTTTGTATCCCCAACGTAGGATATCCTTTTCTTCAGAGAATCTAATTCTCGTATTGGTTAGCTCTATGTCCATCTCCTTATACATTATCTATGTACCATGATTGATGATGTTTTCTGCTTTGTGCCATTGTCTATGTCCCTGATCGAGGGTAGGAATCCAGTACTAGTTTACCATTTTCCAACAATGATCTTCCTCGTCCTCTGCTTGTGGATGTGAGATTAAGTTGTTGAGTCTGTGTCTTTGCTGCCATGAATCCATCCAAATGTGTGCATTGTTCCCGTCTCTTATTTCCCAAAAGTTGTGCTGATGGATCATATGTCTGTGCAATCTAGCCACATTCCAAACTAGGGAGCCCTTACCCATATATGTGAGCCTGATCAAGTCTTCATTCAATCTATTGTTGGCATACTTGGCTCTCCATAGGATCGCCCAAGGCGTGTGCGGAGTTGAAAGCCACTTCCACGAGATTCTTGCTCCCATGACTGCGTTACTGTGTTGAGGGTCCTGAAGACAGATTCCCTAAAGGTTTTTTGGGAGGGAAATTGTCGCCCACCTAACCAATGACCAATTTGCGATTATGTACCGCCAATCCCCGTAGAAAGTTCCTTTGAAGATCTATGATTTTTTTAAGAACCCATTTGGGCACTGCTAAAACAGAGAAGAGATAAAGAGGCATCGATTGCAGTACAACTTTGATGAGGATTAGTAGGCTTTCCATCTTTAGGGCCCTAAAGGTCGAGGAGGTGAGACGAGCTTCAAGTTTGTCTAGGAGCAGCTGCCAAGAGGTGAGCTTAAGACTAGAATCAGTTAACGGGGCACCAAGATACCTAAAGGGGAGAGAGGCGACAGAGAATCCCATAATGTAGGCTATGGAGGTTTGAGTTATGGCGGGAGTAGGAAAAAAGAAGATCTTGGATTTAACAGTGTTGATGCTGGCTCCCAAGGCTGCTGAGAAATCATCAAGGGGAGATTTGAATTTCCAGGTTTCTTGGACCTAGGGATGCCCAAATAACATGTTATCGTCCACAAATTGTTGGTGGGTGATGGCAAGGGAATTATGAAGGGATATGTGTCGAAGTTGATGCTCTTGGAGGGCATGTTTGATGGTACTACCCAACCCCTCAGCCATAAGAATGAAGAGGAATGGAGAGTGGGGATCCCCTTGAAGGATGCCTCATGAGGGTTGGAAGGGGGTGGAAGGAATTCCGTTAACCAGAATCGAGAAGAAAGTTGAGGAGATTAAGCTCGTGATCCATCGTACCCAAACATGTGAGAAACAAAGGTTGTTAACATTGTTTGAATGTACACCCAACTCAACTTATCAAAAGCTTTTGAGAGGTCGATTTTTAGAAGCATACATGCTTTCTTGTGGTGCTTGAGAGAGTGGATGATCTCATGGGTGAGGATGATGCCATCTATGATTTGCCTTCCTCCGACATAGCCCGATTGTTCTGAAGAGATGAGAAGGGGAAACAACAACTTCAAACGGGAAGCTATAAATTTAGATATGATTGTGTAGATGACATTGCAAAGGGCTATAGGCCTGAATTTGTCTGGAGTATTACAATGTTCTTCATTGGGGATGAGAGTAATAATTGTTGCATTTAGAGAGCGTAGCACCCAATGAAGTGTTCTAGACTGTTCGACTACCTGCCAGACCTCTTTGATAACATCCCATAATCTATGAAAGAAAGTGGAGGTAAAGCTGTCTAGACTAGAAGCTGTTCCTTCATGAAGTTGTTTCATAGCTGATTCCACCTCATGTAAGGTGATCGGAAGGAGTAGCAGTTGATTGTGTTCATCTGTTATCATCTTTGGGATATCTAGGAGAATCTTGTCAATTGTTGGTTGTCTGTTGATGTCAGGTTCTTGATGGACTATTTTGAAGTGCTTGAGGAGTTCTTTTTCAATATCCCCATGATCTTCCAATCGGTCTCCCTACTAATTGTGAATTTGGGTGATGTTGTTATGCATTCACCTTTGGATGGTAGTACGATGGAAGAATTTTGTATTCCTTTCGCCTTCCTTTAACCATCTTATTCGTGATTTCTATTTCTAGAGGATTTCCTGTTGTTTTTCTCTTTCTGTGATCTATGTCTCAAGTTTCTTTTCTTGTTCAATGAAGGCTTCCATCCTTCCTTCTTTTATGATGGTTTTCTAGAGTTTTTCCATTTCCTGAGCAAGGCCTCTATGAGCTTGAAAAATGTTTCCAAAGGTAGTGTGGTTCCACTGTTTGATTTGCGCTTTTACGAACCTAAGCTTTTGTTGGAATTGAAACATTTTGGAACGTGCAGGGGAAGAAAACTTTTCCATGCATGTTGAACTAGATCTTTGAAATTTGGATGGGTCAACCAAAAAAAATATTATGAATTTATAAAACATAAATATTGCTCAATTGTTAAATATATTAGCTTTGTCTATACAATGATACCATCATATGAATACAAAAATATTATAATTTATTTTTGTGAAGTAAATAATCATGGGAAATTTAAATATTGAATCACGTAATTTATATAATATTTCATAACACTTGAGGCAATTAAAACATAAATTAAAAAAAATATTATAAATTAATAAAAATAAAAATATTATAAATTTTAATATTTAGCTTTAAAATTTATTAATCTTTATAATAGATTTTATTATATATTTTGAATATAGAAAAATAATAAACAACCAAATTTAACTTACTTTAAAAATTGTAAAACCACACATTTCTTATTTACCAAACAAATCCAATATATTAAATTTTAGGTTAAAAAGTCTCAGAGTAACCCATCTCAAAGAACCAATCTTATATTTACAAAGAAGTGTATGTAAATAACCATTTTCAGAAATTTCTCAAAAGATATAGATCAGATGGAAACTTCAAAGCTCCGTGAAATCTATGCGAAGCACATATTATTTATCAAGAAAATTGAAAATAACCAGGCGTTGTATTATGCTGCTAACAGTCTTTGGTTCTGCTCCTTTTCACAAAAGGCGGCTGCTCCAAGGGAGGTCGATAATTCCATACATCCACTCTCTGGAACTCAAAATTCTGCACACGTTTGCGCGTGGAGTCAAACATAGCATGAGTAGAGCCTTCCAGTGCTGTAGAGCCGTGGGTGGAGCTTGTCTTCTTGGAAACGGAACCCTCTATCTCTGGCACCTTTGCACGCATTTCTCCTCCTAAAAGACTCTCGCTGTCACCATGGCCTAATTTAATGTCGTGTTGAGTGAGATCCACTCCAAAGACTCTAATCTCATGCTTCTTATGATCGCCTTCCGAAGCTATTGATCCTGCAATAGATTTGCTCCTGGAAACGTAACCCAATAACGCTGGCACCTCGTTATCGCCTTTTTCGTTTGCACCAGTTTCTCTTACTAAAAATTCCTTTACTGGGTCGTCACCATGGCAGAAATTACGGCAGTGTTGAGGGAGATCCATTCCAAAAAGTCTGGTCTCATGCTTCTCGCCCTCAGAAGCTAGTGAGCCTCTGAATATTTCTATATCTCCATTCGATTTGATCTTGGAAGAACCTAAAACTGCATGGGTTTCTCCTCCTAAAACTGCCTTTACTGGATCGTCACCAAGGCTGGAACTACTGCAGTGTTGAGTCAGATCCACTCCAAACACTTTGGTCTCATGCTTATTATGTTGAGTGGTCTTATGCTTCTTATGTTGAGTGAGATCCACTCCGAACACTGTGGTCTCATGCTTCTTATGTTGAGTGAGATCCACTCCAAACACTGTGGTTTCACGCTTCTTATGTTGAGTGAGATCCACTCCAAACACTGTGGTCTCATGCTTGTTATGATCGCGCTGGGAAGCCATGGATCCTCTGAACTTTCCTCGGTCTCTGCCTTCAGTCCCTCTCATAAGCTCACCGACTGTGTAGAGAATATAGGTACTAGTTTTATAGGGTCGAGAAATTCCAGCATTACCCACTCTTTGACCGTGTTTGATGTGGATGGACGGTTTCCTCAATTATAAAACTACTTTTTTAGATTTAATACAAATGATTTTTATCTAAATTGATTTTTTCTACGTACTTCTAAATATATTATTATATTTATTATTTTTTTCATTTAATTATAAAATATGAAAGTAATTATTATTAAATAATAAAAATAAATTAAATATGAATTCAATTTTTTATTGTTTTAAATAATTATGATTAAATAATAATAAAACAAATAAATTGTATTTGAATTTATTTTTTTAATTTTTAGCTAGCTATATATATATATAGTCTCTACTTTAATCTATAAGTTAAATGATTTTTTTCACAATATTTTTGCTAGTTATTTTTTATCAAAATCCAAGGGAAAGTTTAAAAATCTTAAAAATTGAGAGTTCAAATTATTTAACTTCTATAATTTAAGTGTCTAAATAGTTTTTCAGGGTGTTTAATACATTTATACATTCAAAAACGAATTTTAAATAAATAAAAAAAATTAAAATTGTATTGTAATATTTTGGAATCGTGGTAAATTCCAATAAAAAACTATTTGTTCTATAAGTTAATCTATACCAATATATACTATTATCGCCACTAATATATCTTATTATTCATTGTAATATTCATTTCAATTTCAATTTTAATAATAAAATTAACCTATTAAATATTATTTTGGACCTTTTAAAAGTTAGATAACAAAAATAAAATTTAATTGAAATGGATTTCTAATTCTTATATTATTAATGATTGTGAGAGAAATTAAAATATATATGAACAAATAAAAACAACATCAATAACCTATTAAATTATTACAATATTAAATATTATTTTCATAGTAAAATAATGAAAGTTTTTTAAACATATTATTTTAGATTAATGGCACAAAAAAATTAAAAAAATATCAATCAATTAAAATAAATATATTATTAAATAATAATATTTATCTAATTTAAAAGAATAATTTAATATATTAAATATTATTTTTGTGAATAGTTTTAGTTATAGATGAATAGGCCTTTTTCATCATTATCGTGCAATATAATTCAAGTAAGAAGTTAGTTTTTGTGTTTTAAAAGACATTTTGAATGTATAAATAGATTCAACACCATAAAAATCTTGTCACTAGAATTTTAAATATTAAACAACTTAAACATAAGTTTTTATAAATCTCTACCCAATTTTAGTAAAAACATCTCTGTTTTTTTTATTATATTATTATTAATGAATAAAAAAAGTAAATTAAATATGAATAAATACTAGTATCACAAGTAATATATAATATTAATAATATTGGTCTTAATTTTTAAGAATAAAAATACTTAATAAATATTATTTGTGAATATAATTTAATAAATATTAAATAATGAAAAAATATTTTATTAAGTAACACTTATTTTTGAGAATATATTATTAAATGTTTATTATTAATCCAAATGTAAAATAATAGAAACACTAGTATCACGAGTATATAAGATTAAATAATCTGGTCTTTAATTAAAGAAAAAATTAAATATATATTAATATATTTAATAAATCTTAAATAATGAAAAATTTTTAATTGAAGTCATATTATTTTAATTATTATGATAATGTATTATTATAAATATATTATTATAATTAATTAGTTTCAAAAATAAATAAATATGAGTTCATCATTAATATATATAATAATAATAATAATAATTTTTATAAGAAGAGCTTCGCCGTAAATCACATAAAAAAGAACTTTGTCCATGCGTTTAGAACTAACTAGTGTGGTTCATCGTCAGGACAAGTTGAAGAAACAAATCCAGCCTAGCATGTTAAATAGACTGAGAAGAGACTGAATAAATAATTTAATAAATGAATAATTTAGTGTGTTGAACTTACCATTAAAATTATATATTTATTTTTATCCTAATATTATTATTATTTATTTATTTTTATCCTAACCACCTATTATTATTATTAGTTTTGACTAAGAATGTAATGTATTAAATAAATCATGTTATTATTTTTATTCTATTCTTAAAGAAAATATCAAACTACAATAAATTTAATAACCATTGGAATGATTGTGTTAACAACCTATGGTTATTATTCTAATTTAAAATACGTTTATTCACACATTTATCAATTTTACCTAATAGTATAATATATCATTAATCTTAATATTATAAAAATAATAATATAAATTTTTTTAATATAATTTTTTAGCAGAGTCAAATTTAGCCGTTATTTAGCCGTTGGAGTCTCTGCTCAGTCTATTTAACATGCTAGGCCAGATCTGTGTCTTCAACTTGTCCTGACGATGAACCACACTAGTTGGTTCAAAACGCGTCAACAAAGATCTTTTTTATGTGATTTACGCCGAAGCTCTTATTAAAACTATGATAGATCACAAAAGCCTCAATTCTACAAGATCAGACAGCTCTCCGATTGATTACTGGTTCCCTTGCTTATTCTCATTCCCTCGGTCTCCAGTTATCTGATGCCAATCTTTCATGGTCATGAGGCGGATGCTGTTTTCATATCTCATGAATGCTCATGATTGCTTTTTTTTTTTGTAATAGGAAAATAAAACGTTTTTTAAAAAAAGTATCCCTATTTAGGAGGTCAGCCCACCACACCATTAGACTTTTAGAAACTAAACCCCACCACACTAGCCATTACACCATGATTGCCTACTTAAATAAATAACTGCAACAGCTCTTACTTCGAGTGCCATTGCTATTTATACACCATGCTCTTAGGCTACCATTGAGACTCCTGTTGGACAATACAAACATTTTCGAATCACAATTACGCCCTTTTTTATCCCTATAAACATCATCTACACTTGCGGCACAACTGTTACTGTCTTGATATGGACCTAATGACGAAGAAGAAGAGGAATTTGGTGACAATTGGGAGGAAGAATAGTTCGGCAATGGAGTAGCAACAACTGCCATGCATTTAACAAAGTTGTTGCGGCCTTCCAATATGGTCAAGCATGTGTGATGAATTTGGTTTCCTCATACTAACTCCTTCTTCCAGATCCTAATAGCTTTGTCTACAGATCCACTTCAAAGAAACTCCCCAACGCTTATCAAACAAAAAAGTAAATGTTTATGACCCTTTAGAGTTCCTCTCAAAGATATGTTTTCAAGAGACTTCTCATCTAAAGTCCAGAAGTGGATCTCAGAGGCTGATGTACTGGCGTATAAAACCAGTGCATTTGAGCTTAGCGTTATAGCATTGACCAGGGGCGTGGGAATATCCTTGCCCTGTTTGAGCTGTAGGACCAGTCTATGGTGGCATTGCTCTCTCCCCTTTACTGCCTCTCGCTTCCAACCTTTTACCGTTCCATCAGTGGAAGCTGTAAAAGTCATGCCATGCCCGCCAACCACAATAGTGTTCACAGTTGAAAATAATTATATTATTTTGTATTAATGGAGAAAATGGTTACACAAGTTGTAACGTATCTCCCTAGTTTAGGATTAGTCCCTAGAGTTTAAGGGTTTGGCTGCAACTTCCTAATTTCTGGTGTTGTACTTAATGATGCAATCTTTCATTCATGAATGTAGAGTGTACGAGAGTGATCTCTGTGTTCTCAGTGTAGCCTCCAGGTGCAGGCCTCACTTGTGAGCTACATCTCCTTTTTCCAATTCTATGCACATTTTATCTTGGTATCAGACCTCAGATTGGGTGAGAGTGATCTTTTATCACCTTTGTCGCTGAAGTGCTTTTGTGGCCAGCTTGCCCTTGTGGCAGAATTGCCTGTGTGGCTTGAGGTGCCTCTGTGGCCGCGTGTACACAAGAGCTTTGTGCTCAATTGAGCAGGTGGACTGCAGAACCTCTAGCTCAGACTCAGACGTTTTTTAATTTCTCAGTAAAAGGGGGTTGGCACGTTTTTCACGCTGACAGTCGCGCCAGAGGCACAACTGGCGCATTTGTTCGACCTTAATCGCACCACCACGCAAAAATACCAGACTGGCGCAGAATTTCACGAAAAAAACGTGCCAAGAATTTTTCCTTACACCGATTTCATCTGGGCATGGGTTTTTTGCTCGGGAGCGCGCCAATTCACCTTCAAGCAGATCTGTGGGGAGCCTCATCTTCGTTTGACAATTTGCGAGAGAAGCAGATCAGAGAAGTTGCGGATCTATCTGAGATAGACAAATCGGATCAATTTTGATCAGATCAATTTTTCGGCTGTATTGAATTTGCTAATCGGAGCGGGATTGATTTTGCAGATTTGTTAGATATTGCAGATCAGTGGCAGAAAAGTGACAGATCGATTTAACAGGTATCGCTTTTTTTTTACTGTTGGGTAGATTCATTTTATAGATCTGATCAGAATGAATAATACGATGGAATCTTATCTCCATGAATCTGGAAAACTCCATGGATCTAACTTCATGAACTGGAAGTTTAAGATCCAGACCTTGCTTGAGGGTGTGAATGCTTGGTACATAGTTACAGGTGAAGAGCAGAGGCCGAATGCAGGGACACAAGAGCAAGAATGGGATAAATGAGAGAACAAGGCGAAAGTTTTGCTGAAGATGTCCGTGAAGGACAACATTATGCTGCACATCAGAGATTGTAAAATGTCTGCGGAGATCTAGACGACCATCAAAAATCTGTATCAGACCCAGAACATAAGTCGAATTATGGCGCTTAAAAGCAAGTTATTTTCAATGAGAATGAACGAAAGTGACACTACTGCTGCATTTGTTGCATGAATTAAAGATGTGAAAGACGGATTGGGGGACATCAGAGAGGTGGTGTCTAACTCTGATCTTGTCTCAATCACACTGAACGAGATGCTTGATGAATTTCAAATGTTCGTCACTAGATTGCCGGCAAGGGAGAAAGCGCCCACATTTGAAGATCTGACAGGGATCTTGCTGCAAGAGGAGGAGCAGCGATAGAACCTGAACCCCCAGAGTGATGATATTGCGCTGATGGAGAAACGATGATCATTCAGAGGGAAGCAGCCACAGCAGCAATCACAGCAGAAAGGAGGAACATCGCAAAAGAGTCCACATAAAGGTATGCTTGCAAATAATCCTGTAAAGAAATTTTATTATTGTGGAAAGAAGGGTCATGTACACAATGTATGCTTTAAGAAGTAGGCTAATGATGCAAAGAGGAAGCAGGCAAGTGTAAAGCACAGAGGATACTTTTTTGAAGAAGATAAAGATTTCAGTCATGAATTTCAACTGTTCACAGTGGACTGTGCCCTTTCAGCATCTAATGAGGACGATATCCGGTATGTCGATTCCGGAGCATCTTCTCACATGATAGGTAAAAATGAATTTTTTGATAGTCTTGAAGAAAGTACATACGGATCAAAAATCTATTTAGGAGATGATAGTGGATATGAGATTAAAGGTTATGGGGTGATTCTAGTGAGGTTACCAAATGGAAAAATTAGTCACCTTAAAAATGTTTTCTATGTACCTGGAATTAAGAAAAATCTGATATCTGTATCCATGATGACTGATCAAGATATGCAAGTCGAGTTCTTCAAGACTCATTGTGTAATAAAGGATTGCAGGAAAGAAATAGTTGCAATAGGCATGCACGTTGGAATCCTATACAGACTAGATGTAAAGAGTATATCAAAGCGAGCCATGGTTGCAGGAGGATCGATAGCTGAACAACTCTGGCATTAGAGATTCAGTCACTTGAATTTGCAGGACCTCATGTTATTGGAGAAGAAAGGTATGGTTGAGGGGCTCCCTATCTTTCGTAATATTCAGTTAAATTGTGATGGTTGTGCCTTAGGTAAAATGCATAGAGAACAGTTTCATGTGCATGATAGGAGGAAGGAAACAAATATTTTAGAACTAGTGCACACTGATAATTGCGGACCTATGCAGACAAGGTCGCTAGGAGGAGCGTATTATTTTTTGTTATTTACTGACGACTGCACTAGATATTCATGGGTTTATTTTCTAATTAAGAAAAGTCAGACCTTCCAGTGCTTTATAGAATTTAAAACCTTGGTGGAAAAACAGTTTGGTAAGAGTATAAAAATTCTTCGATCTGATCAAGGGGGAGAATACAAGCTAGGGGAATTCATGAAATTCTGCAAATCTCACGGGATTGTTCAACAGTTTACAGTGCCACACACACCACAGCAGAATGGAGTTACAGAGCGCAAAAGCAGAACCTTAGTGGAGTGCGCAAGGAGCATGTTACAAGGTAAGGGTCTGTCTAATAGCTTTTGGGCAGAGGTTATTAATATTGTTGTATATTTGAAGAACCAAAGTCCTACCAAGTATCTTGGCTTCAAAACCCCTTTTGAGGCTCTATATGGATTCAAACCAGTAATAAACCATCTAAGAGTATTTGGGTCAAAAGCATTTGCCCATATACCCAAAGCTGGTAGGAAGAAATTAGACCCTAAAGCAGTTAAATGCATATTTGTTGGTTATGGCACAGAATATACAATCCTGAGTCTCGTAAGACATTTGCCAGAAAGGGAAAGATGACATTGGTGATGTTGGCACATTCCATTGTTGATGGATGAAAATAGTGAGGATGAAAGAGAGCAGGAGCAGAAAGAAGAGCAAAAAGAAGAAAAGGAAAAAGGTGATAATGCAAGCCCATTTAGAGCTGAAAAAAACAAATTTGAGGTAAGTTCCCTACCAAGGAGATCAGGTAGGAAGACTCAAAAACCATTAAAATTGAAAGACTATGCTTTGATGTCAAATGTTTTGAACATTGTAAAGCTCACTAATTACAAAGAAGCTAGTCAATTTAAGGAGTGGAGGACTGCAACGAATGAAAAGATAGAATCTATTCTTAGAAATGACACTTGGGATTTAATTGAACTTCCTAAGAATAAAACACCCATAGGATGTAAATGGTTGTTTAAACCAAAAATGAATGCAGATGGAACTATAGAGAAATTAAAAGCTGGCTGGTTACAAAAGGATATTCAAAGCAAGAAGGTATAGACTTTGATGATACTTTTGCACCTGTAGCAAAGTTAAATACAATCAGAATGCTTATTGCTTTAGCTACTAAATATAATTGGGAGCTACACCAGCTTGATGTTAAATTTTCATTTTTAAATGGTGAGTTAAAAGAAGAAATTTACTTAGTACAGCCAGAAGGGTTTGTAAAGCAGGGGCAGGAACATCTTGTTTGCAGATTGAAAAAGGCTTTATATGGCTTAAAGCAAGCACCCAGGTCTTGGTACGAAAAGGTTGATTCTTTCTTTTTAGAGTATGGCTTTCATAGAAGTTTAAATGACCCAAATTTGAATACCAAGTACAATAAGCAGGGGCAGATTATTCTGATTTCTTTGTATGTAGATGACATGATTATAACAGGAGATGCAGATGATTTAATCAGAGGAATCAAAAGGCTTATGGCACAAGTTTTTGAGATGAAAGATCTCGGAAGCCTTCATTACTGTCTGGGACTAGAAGTATGCATAGATACTAGGCAAACTTTTCTTACCCAAGGGAAGTATGCCAGAAATCTGTTGGAAAAGTTTGGTATGGATCACTGTAGATCAGCAGCAACACCTTTGCGGCAGAATTTGAAGTTGTACAGTGACGATGGCACTAAGGAAGTTGATGTTACAATGTATAGACAGCTGGTTGGCAGCTTGATATATCTCACAACAACCAGACCAAACTTGGCATACTCTGTTAGTGTGTTGAGACAATTCATGTCAAAACCCTTGAAAGTCACTGGGTAGTAGCAAAAAGTGTATTGAGGTATCTTTGTGTTACTGTTAACTATGGCATTTTATACACTGACGCATCTGATGTTATTGTAGCAGGTTTTTCATATTCAGACTGGGCAGGTAACTTGGATGATCGGAGGTCCATCACAGGTTACGCATTCAGCATAGGATCCGGGGTCATAGCATGAAGCAGCAAGAAGCAGAGTATTGTAGCCTTGTCTTCGTGTGAAGCTGAATATCAAGCATTGTGTGCACCGACGTGTGAAACGATCTCGTTGAGAAGGCTTCTCAATGATGCAGGAAAAGAACAAAAGAATTCCACTTCCATCAAAAGCGACAACCAGAGCACCATTAAATTGGCATACAATCCAGTGTTTCCTAAAAACACCAAACATATAGACACTGAGTTCCATTTTATCAAAGAGAAATTACAGTCAAAAGAAATTATTATTGAATATTGTAAAACTTGTGACAATATGGCTGATAATTTTACGAAGCCTCTTGCACGTGTGAAGTTTGAATTGTTTAGAGGGATGCTAGGAGTCCAGGATAACCATTTCTCCATTAAGAGGGGGAGTTGAAAATAATTATATTATTTTGTATTAATGGAGAAAATGGTTACACAAGTTGTAATGTATCTTTAGGATTAGTTCCTAGAGTTTAGGAGTTTGGTTGAAACTTCCTAATTCCTCGTGTTATAGTTAATGTAATTTTTCATTTATGAATGTAGAGTGTAAGAGAGTGATGTTCTGAGTGTAGTCTCCATGTGCAGGTTTCAACTGTGAGCTACATCTCATTTTTCCAATTCTGTTCGCATTTTATCTTTCACTGCGTCGTTATGGGCATTGATCGATTCCACGCAGACGAAATCTCTTAATCTCCAAACCTTTACGGTCTTATTCCACGAACCTGAGTACAGAAGGTCATCGTCAAACCCTACGGCCAAGCAGGTTATTGCATCGAAATGCTTAAACCATGGGGTTTTGCGACGTCTTCAATTTCCACTTAATTGTCTCATCGGAAAAGATTCTTGAGATGGTCTCTCCTGGTTGGTACTGCGGTCGATAGTTTCAGAGACATAGGACGCATTGTCAGACGATTCCATGCTCGGATCTTCTTATTCCAATGCGCGCTGTACACTTTTTTTCCTGCTACCACAAAAGACTTTACTGGTTCATTTTCGCAACAGACTGTTTTCAGGTGAACCACGTCGCAGCTCTCCATATTCAGGATATGTATTTTGCCTTTCACTGTACCAGTATACACGATGTTCCCGCCGAAGGTTGCTACAGATATTATGGGGTCGGTACATGGGGGTAGCCTCGTCATGAAGTGGGACAAATAATTACTGTGACAAGGCCTTTTTACTTCGGCAGATGAATCAGAAAGTAAAGGACGTGCTGAAACATAATTTACTGATTTGCAGCTAAACTGTCATTCAGTTCCAAACTTGGGGTCACTGAACTTGAACAAACGAGGACGGTGAATAGAAATATTTTTTCAAGGGAAAAATCAATTTAACTTTGCTTCAAATGTCTTTTGAACAATCGAACCCTGACAGAACCCAAAAGGAAATAATTCTTTTTTTGAATATTACTTGAGTCATTTTTATCTTTTTTCGGTTTGCCATTCTCACGTTAGAAGTATATTCAATACGTCTTAGGTCAAATATAGATTCCATCTCAAAACCTATTTCCAAGTAAGCCTCGATTTTCTCAGTGCTGAATCAATCACGGAAGAAGGCTATATATGTTTGAACATTTAGAGTTATATTGTGATATCGCAATTTCTCGGAAATCGTTATAGTGATGGTGATGTATATTCAAATTCCGTGACAGTATATACTATAAATCTAATTCCTTTTCAGAAACAAAGGGGACATCATCCATCTGCACCTTCGATCACATCTGTTTTGGGAACCATTTGGAATGTGCACAATTTTATATACCTTCATGTTGAGAGACCACTCGACTGCGTCCACAACCGTTTTTTCATGACGAAGATTATCCGATTATGTAAGCCGTCATCGTATTTATTTAATAACATTTTTAATCACCATCGTCATAATATTATTATTCTAATTATCTCCTTAAACTTACTAATCATAAAAACACAGATATTATCTATAGCCCGGTTGGACAAAGTCTTTCTTTTAGAAAATTAAGATTTATAATAAAAAACACAATGTTCTCACTTCATGTAGCTTCTAGTTCTCAGATTTGATTATCAACGTGCCTACATATGTGTTTTGTTGTATTATCAAATATCATTGATTAGTAATTCGAATCCATACCATCATAATATAATTATTTTAAGCATCCCCTTAAACTTATTAATAAAAAAATGATGTTAGATACGATCCTTGCTTGATAGTGCCTCCCATGTGAGGCTTAGTCTTATAATAAAAGACACAACGGTCTCACTTGGTGTAGCTTAAATATTCATTTCTCACTAGCAACGTGGCTACATATCATTTTCCCCCATATCATTAACAATGCATTATTCATTAATAATTTAAGTGCATGTTATAGGTTAAGCGAATGTCATAACATGTTTCTCGTGATCGGTACACATGTTGGCCTTTGATTTGCAGCTGATTGTCATAACTGGTTTGTGACACTTCAATTTAAAAAACCATAGACAAAATCATGAATCTTAACCTTGGGTAGATAAATATAGTAATTTTATTTTATTAATTAGATTTATTATCTAAAAAATATTAGAATATATACTTGTCACATATATAAAAAGTTAAGTCACAATTTTATACAAAATAGAAGATAATTTTGTGAACAAACGGATAAACTCTAGCATAGTCTTTATTGCAAAAAAATTAATATTTAACTCTAAACTATAAATTTGGAATAAATTTGATATATCAAGTGTCATTAAAATAATTGTATTGATAAAGCGATTTACAATAAAACAGGGAGGACAGGTTGTAGTTTCTTTACATAAGTGTAAATATCTAAATATTTGATCAATATGGAGAAGATATTATAGTAATAATTCTAAATGAGTGTAAACATCTAAGTATTGACTTAAAATGGGAGAGATGTTATAGTGTCCATAAAAGAAAGCATTAAATTAAAAAAAAAAATACCAATGCCTAATGCCAATTTAATTATAAAAAATAATAAAAAGTGAAAAGCAGTAAAATATAATTTTGATTGAATTCAATTTGTTGTATTGTAATTTTGTGTTTATTCACATAATTACAAACAATTTTTCACAAGGAAAAATTATAATATACATATCATATTAAAATATTTTTAAACAAGTGTTGCATAGTATCATAGTCCTCGCTACTCACAAATTATACTATGAGAAAAATTGAATAAAAAATTATAACCTGCATTGGTTAAATAGTGGTCATAGGAAAATAAAATCTTATAGTCTTAATTTGGTAGGAATTAAGAAATTGAGATTTGAAGCTAATAAATGCTAAATTAGTAGTGGTCATGGGAATATCAAATCCTATTGTCTTTCTTCGGTAAGAATTAATACATTGAGATTGGATGCGAATAAATTATATGTCAAGTACAAGGGACTTGCATAAATTTGGATGGGTAGTAACCATCTACACATTTACAATTTTACTCCTATATGAGTGCTAAGAATAACATAAATAAAGGTGCGTAGTAATCTTGGTAAATATATTTATTTACATCTTATTTCTATCAAAATTTATGCAAAGAATTCATTTAATTATGATGGGAAGTAACTATTTTCAAGGAATTTATTGTTGGATCATTTTCGTACAAAGCTTAAAGAAATATCTATAAAAATCACGTTTCAATTTTGCAACCATATCCATAAATTATAGCATAAAACATTTGATCTATATGACATTATATTGTGCTTTGGTATTCTCTATAATGATTCTAGTATACAAAGGGTTTTTGTTATGTATAACGATTTGTGTTGATATTATGTAGTATAGAGGTAGATTCTAGTGCTTGTTGCAGCTAGTACTGTTGGTGGATAGTAGACTTGCTCCGAGTTTGAAAAAAATAGCTTGTTTCTATTGGAGGAGACCTTTATTGCTTTGTTTTTCATTCTGTTGCATTCTTTAGGTGCCTTATCTTATTCTCTGTACTAAAATTATATTTCACTACGGTTGATACATATGATTTTTCTGCTGATGCGAAAACTAAAAAATTCTAAGAAATCAATTTCTAAATTCTTGGGTAATAGCAAATACACATTGTATGATACTAGAATCATTGCTCAAAAATATGAACCAAATCCAAATTGGACTCTTCATGAAATTCTTGTTGATAAGTTCTATGATCTACCTATGTTTAAATTCAGAGAAGCCAATATTATTAGATATTGTTTGGTAATTGTCCCTATGGATATTAATGAGAAAGTATATCAAGTTCCTTTGCTAAGATATGAAGATATTGAATGGGGGCTTGAGAGTGGGTATAGATATATCCATTTGGGTTTGATTCAATTTGGAATAGATATGTTAGTTAGAGCGGGTGGGAGTCTCTTGTCTTGCATGTGTGATATATTCAAGGTATAATCAATTTTAGGATGCATAGATAGGAGCTTTCTAAATACCATTAAATAATGGTGTTGTATGGTCGTTTGTGGTTCCTAGATATTTAGCCTCATTAAGAGATAGGAATATAAATGATATATTACAAGAATATATACAAATTAGTGGGTATGATATGGACCAAGGAATATAAATTTCCCATTAAATACAACCACGTGTTATAGGTTTGTTTCTACTACCATGCCTTCTTTAAATCCAATGTTATGTAAGAGAGCACTTAATGAAGAAGTAGTAGCTGGTAATGTAACACCTATAACTCTTGTATTTTGTGAACGTTCTGATGCAGGAGCATTTGGAATTAGCTAGTAATGTGATTGTATGTTCACATGTTGTGGCTAACAAGAGATGAATTTTATTCACCTGAGTGGTCAAAATCAATTCTTGGGAGAGAGGGTTGGATATCTCAAATTGATATTTAATTCAATTATTATAATAATTAAACCATTGTATTATTTTTAAAATAGGAGATAAGTGTTAAGATAGGTGTGTATAAGAGCTTGAGAATAGGGATGTAATAGTTGAGTTGATAAAAATAGAGATTGAGTTGTCAATGTTGTTAGGATAGGATTTGATCCATAAAATAAAAGAAAAATGTAATGATAGATTTTTGGATGGAATAGGAGAGTGAGTAAGTGAGATATTGAGAGAGAGATAGGGTTTGCAGGTGAAAACGGGGACGGACAAATTGTTGTAATCGAGCCAAGAGGGCTAAGACTCTGTAATTTCTATTTTATTGAAATAATTGTTTAAGTATGGTGTTGCGTATTATTCCTGATGTGAAATTCTCTTGAATCTGTGTATCAGCATTTTGGACCCTAATCGGGTATTATTTTCCATTTATGCGTTTCATTGATAATTACTTCCAAAGAGTGTTAAGGGTTAATACCGAGATTAGGCGCTAAATCAGAAAGCAGTAAGTGGTATATCACATGGGAAATAAATGGTAAATGGTATTTTTCCAAATTGCATGATTAACCTAAGGTGTTGGCAAGTAGCACAAAGAAACCACTTATCTCACGTGCTCTCTACCTGATATCGATCATGCAAGTAATTTCGTGAGATTGCACGATAACCGTTAGATCAAACGAGATAGATCGATGGTGGAAATCAGTCAGACTAGTTGGCAAGCGGATACAACATGATATCCATTAGATCTAAAGAAGCCAGATCAATAACGGAGATTAAAGCGCTCGAGGACTAAGAAGTCAAAGTAGGACCAATGGTGATTGGTCAGGCAAGCAGGACCCTCGGGAGGGAATACACATACAAAATATGTTTAAGACACAGTTGATTGGTTTTTTAGGTGAACCATTAGTCTAATTCTAGACTACCACATCAATATTGGTAACCATCCACATCATTTGGTATCAGAGCTCAAGGATTAAGTCTGCTACAGAAAACATGCCACCTAGGAGAGAAGCTGGCATATGTGGGAGACCTATAGCGAATGCAGACTATTGGTAGAGATTTGTAACCTGCATACAAGGATGGAGACAATGGAAACTGCTCAAAGGAGAGCACCTGATGAAGGAGATGCCAGTGTTGCAAAGGAATGTTCTAAGGAAGAAGAAGAGGATGAAGGTGAAGCTACCAAAATTCTCAAAAAGTTGGCCAAAGTAAGTGGAAGAGCAAAGGTGGAAATACCTTTGTATGACGTGAATCTCAATGTAGAAGAGTTGTTGGACTGGATCAGTTCATTGGATAAGCATTTCGACTGTGAGGAGGTTGATGACAAAATGAAGGTGAAATTTGCAGTTACCAGATTGAAGGGTCATGCAACTATCTAGTGGGATGAACTACAAAATCTAGAGAAATAAAGGGGAAGCCCAAGATCAAACAATGGGATAAAATGGTGAGTAGGTTGGAAGGTAAATTCATGCCAAAAGATTATCAAATAAATCTTTTCAAAAAGTTACAGAATTTGAGACAAAAGGGGATGACTGTCAAAGATTATACAAAAAAAAGTTATAAGCCGAGCATTAGAGCAGGACATGTAGAGGATGTCGTAGAAAAGGTAGCCAGATACATCAATGGCTTGAGATATGACATACACGATGAAATTAGCTTGTTGAGTCTAAAGAGAATTGAAGATACCTATCAAGCAACTTTAAAAGCAGAGGAGAAGATGTTGAGGAAACAAAATTAAAGGAATAAAGAGAAAAGTTCAACAAGAGCTAGAGGAACTACCAGATCAAGATTTTAGCACCCTCATGGTGAAGTAGGAGGTTGAAGTAGTAGACCACCACAAAGAGGAGACTTTAGTCGAGGGAGATTTTCACCCAGAGGAAGAGTCCAAGGAAGAGAAATTTAGTGTTATACATGTGAAAAATGGGGACATGGATCGTGGGAATGTCCTCATAATAAAGAAACAAAACAACGGAATGTGAATGTGGCTAAGGCAAAGGAAGAAAAACCTCAAATTGCAAATAAGGAAGAAACATCCGAAGTAGGAGAATCTTTGTTATTGAAAAGAGTATTACTTAAAGTAGAGAAAGAGAAAGGAGAACCAGCTCAGAGAAAGAGTTTATTCAGAACTACATGCAAGTCCAAAGGAAAATGTTGTAAAGTGATAATTGACAATGGAAGTACTAATAACCTTGTCTATATAGAAATGTTGGACAAGTTAGGATTAGTGAAAACAATACACCCTACTCCTTACAAAGTGTCATGACTGCAAAAAGGACATCAACTTACTGTGACAGAACAATGCAAAGTAGAAATCCAGATTGGTACTTATAAGGATGTGGTATTATGTGATGTAATTCCAATGGATGTATGCCATGTATTGCTGGGAAGACCTTGGCAGTTTGATCGTAAAGCTATACATGATGGAAGAAGAAACACTTATACTCTAGAAAAGGATGGGAATAAACATACACTACTGCCATTGAAGAATGAAGTAGACAAAGAAGCGCTTAGAATCACTGTTATGCTGATAAGTGGGAAAGAATTGCTGCAACAAGTCAAGAAGGATGAATAGATACATTTTTCTATCATAAGGAGACCTAAGGTAATTTTGACTTCCACAAACTTAGATGATTTATCTGAAGAAATCAAAATTCTATTGAATGATTTTGCTAATATTATTTTGGATGAGCTACCAAATGCATTACCACCAATCAGGAGTATTATTCATCACATTGATCTAATACCTAGAGCAAGTCTGCCAAATAAAGCAACATATAGGTTAATTCCTCAGGAAAATGCAGAAGTTGGGAGATAAGTGCAAGAACTGATGGATAAGGGATTAATTAGAGAGAGTGTTAGTCCATGTGTTGTACCAACAGTACTCAGTCCAAAGACAAGAGGTGAATGGCACATGTGTATTGATTCCAGAGACATAAACAAGATTACTATCGGGTATAGATTTCCTTTACCACACATGGATGATTTGATGGATTGTTTAAGTGGGTCAAAGTTTTTTACGAAAACAAATCTGAAGAGTTGATACCATCAAATAAGGATTAGAGAAGGATATGAATGGAAGACTGCATTTAAAACAAACATTGGGTTGTATGAGTGGTTAGAGATGCCTTTTGGACTCACTAATGCACCAAGCACATTCATGAGATTAATGAATGAAGTCTTGAAGGAATATGAAGGCAAGTTTGTCATTGTTTATCTTGATGATATTCTAGTTTTCAGCAGAAACAAAGAAGAACATCTGAAGCATCTTAATTTGGTTCTAAGAACTCTGTAGAAAGAGAAACTGCTGATAAATATGAAGAAATGTAGTTTCATGAAAGAAGAATTAGGCTATTTGGTGTTTGTAGTTTCTAAAGAAGGTTTGAAAATGGATCCAGAGAAATTCCAAGTAATTTGGAACTGGCCTATTCCAAGAAACATATTTGAGGTAAAAAGCTTCCATTGTCTTGCAAGTTTTTATAGAAAATTGATCAGAAGTTTTAGTCAGATTTGTGCACCCATTATTGAAACAATAAAGGAGACTAATCAGCCATTCAATTGGATAGATGCAACAAACCGAAATTTTTAGTTGTTGATGAAGAAAATTACATAAAAACCAATTTTAGCTTTGCCTGATTTTGGAAAAGTTTTTCAAGGTGAAACTGATGCTAGTGGAGTTGCAATTGGAGCAGTTTTAAGTCAGGAACAAAGACCAATAGCATAATTTAGTGAGAAACTAAATGAATCTAAGAAGAAATATTATTCTTATGATAAAGAATTTTATGCGATTGTGCAAGCTTTAAAAAAATGGAGACATTATTTACTACCAAAGGAATTTGTATTGTATTCTGATAATCATGCATTACAGTTCATAAATAGCCAACAAAAATTAAAGCAGAAGCATGCCAAGTGGGTAGAATTTTTGCAGAGTTTCACTTTTATGATAAAACATACAAGTGGTAAGTTGAACAAAGTTTTTGATGCACTAAGCAAGGTAAATTTCATTGTGCAAGAATTAAGAGTTGGTGTTGTAGGATTTGAAGAAATGGTTGATATGTATAACGATGATGGAGAATTTAAAGATATTTATGTAGTTGTACAAAATCAAACAGCTCATAATAGAATCCTGTGGTTAGATTATCTTATCCAAGGAGGTTTATTGTTTAAAAGTAACAAACTGTGCATTCCCAAATGTTCTATGAGGGAAAACATAATTAAGGAGAAACACAATGGAGGGTTATGTGGGCACTTTGGACAAGACAAAACCTTTGCTCAAGTAAATTCTTTTTACTACTGGCCAAATATGCAAACTAATGTTAAGAAATTTTTTGAGAAGTGCAGGATCTGTCAGCATGCTAAGGGGATAAGCCAAAATATAGCATTGTACCAGCCATTACTAATACCAAACCGACCATGGGATGTAGTTAATATGGATTTTGTTTTGGGATTACCTAGAACTCAAATAGGAAATGATTCCATTTATGTTGTGGTAGATAGATTTTCAAAATTGGCACATTTTGTTGCATGCGAAAAGACTAGTGATGCAACACATATTACTAATCTATTTTTTTTAGAAGTTGTAAGGTTACGTGGCTTGCCTATAAGTATTGTATCTGATAGGGATACAGAGTTTGTTGGGCATTTCTAGAGAACTCTTTGGAAGAAAATAGGTGCCAACCTTAGTTTCAGTTTAGCATATCACCCTCAAACAGATGGACAAACCGAAGTGGTAAATAGAAGCTTGGGAATCATATTGAGAAGTTTAATGTATCAAAATCCTAAGCAGTGGGATTTAGCACTTGCTCAAGCTGAGTCTTCTTATAATAAAACTCCAAACTGAAGCATTGGGATGAGTCCATTTTATATTATGTTTGGAATAAATCCAAAAAGTGTGTATGAGCTCAGAAATTTAGGCAAACATGAGACAAGAAGTGAAAAGGCTGAAGAGTTTGTAGAGGAGATGGAGAGACTACAAGAAGATGTCAAAGATAGATTGCAGGAAAGTAGTGGCAAATACAAACAGAAAGCTGATATGAGGAGGAAAGAAAAAGAATTCCAGGTGGGAGATCTAGTGATGGTTTACCTGAGGAAAGAAAGATTTCCTGTTGGGACTTATAATAAATTAAAGATGAAAAGGATAGGGCCATGTAGAATTATGAGGAAGTTTTCAACCAATGCTTATGAAATTGAGTTGGTAGAAGGGATTGGAATATCACCTATCTTCAATGTTGCAAATTTATATCCATAGAAGGAGACAGAGGCAAAGTTACAAAAGGAACCTACAGAAGATGATGTTCAAACTTTAAATTGGGAAGAACAAATGCCAAAGACAATCAAGAAAAAGGTGGAAGCTGTTTTGGAGAAAAGAATATCCAAAAGAACCAGAGGACAAGATTATTTTCAGTATCTAGGCAAATGGAAGGGACAACCAATGGAGGATTCCATTTGGTTAAAAACAACAGAATTACAGAAGTACGGAGTCAATCCTGAAAGTTTGATGAATGATTCTTTTCTTCCCTAGGAGTCTGATGCAAGAGCATCCAGACTTAGCTAGCAATGTGATTGTATGTTCACATGTTGTGGCTAACAAGAGATGAATTTTATTGACCTGAGTGGTCAAAATCAATTCTTAGGAGAGGTTTGGATCTTTCGAATTGATCTTTACTTCAATTATTGTAATAATTAAATCATTGTATTATTTTTAGAACATGAAATAAGTGTTAAGATAGGTGTGTACCAGAGCTTGAGAATAAGGATTTAATAGTTGATCTGATAAAAATAGAGATTGAGTTGTCAATGTTGTTAGGATAGGATTTGATTCATAAAATAAAGGGAAAAATGTAATGATAGACTTTTGGATGGAATAGGAGAGTGAGTAAGCGAGAGATTGAGAGAGAGATAGGGTTTGCGAGTGAAACATAGGTTAGACAAATTATTGTAATTGAGCTGAAAGGGAAAGGACTCTGTAATTTCTAATTTTTTTAAATAATTGATTAAGTGTGGCATTGTGTATTATTCCTGGTGTGAAATTCTCTCAAATACGTGTATCGGCATTCTAAACCCTAATCGAGTATTATTTTACATTTATGTGTTCCATTGATAATTATAGCCAAATAAAATTAAGGGTTAATACCAAGATTAGGCGATAAATCTTATTAAGTATATTTCTTAAAGGTTTTGTATTAAGCACGTGGGTAGTATTCGGAAAGCAGTAAGTGGCATATCGCATGGAAAATAAATAGTAAATGGTATTTTTCCAAATTGCGTGATTAACCTAAGGTGTTGACATGTAGCACGGAGAAACCACTTATCTTCCATGCTCTCGACCTAATATCTATCGTGCAAGTAATCGCACGAGATTGCGCAATAACCGTTGGATCAAACTGGATAGATCGACGGCGGAAATCAATCGGACTAGTTGCAAAGTGGATATGACGCAATATCCGTTAGATCTGAAGAAGCTAGATCAATGGTGGAGATTAAAGCACTCAGGGAGTAAGATGTCAAAGTAGGACCGACGGTGATCGGTCAGGGAAGCAGGACCCTCGAGAGGTAATACACATACAAAATATGTTTAACGCGCAACTGATTAGTTTTTTAAGTGAACCATTAGTCTAATTCTAGAATACCATATCAATTTTGGTAACCATCCACACCACATTCTATATCTGATGATTGGAGTGTTGAATATCATCCATTATCAGAAAAATAAAGTAATACTTCAACACCTTCTAAATGGGTGGTAGCAAAATCAAAGGATGGTCAAGTGATAAAACTAAATAAAAGTTCTTCTATGAATTTTGCTTCAAGCTCCTCACTCTTGTTAAATAATCATATAGCTAATCATAGAGTTTCCACTTCTCATAACTATAAATATAGTTTAGCTACAAAGACACATGTACAATCCATAACTCCTATAGTAAAATATAAAACGTTCGGTACTCTAGGGGTGGAACATGTAGGCCAACATATTAATTGCTCAAAAAGTCTACATTTAGCATCTCCTAGAGATATTAAGAAAATAAGATATAATCTTCCTAGAGAGAAGCCAGATGACTCTCTCGATAAACATCTTTTACTTGAAAGAAGATTAGTCCCATGAAACATTGTGCCTAAGTTCAAAGATGGTTCTCTATTTGAAAATATGGCTTTTTTGCAATATAAGAAGGCAAATGAGCCTCACCCTCAAGAGGTGGTAAGATTACAAAATTAAAACAATTATCAGTTAACATGTGTTGCACAAAATATGGATGATCTTAATCAATAAGTATTAAGAGCCCAGTCTCATGTTTCTTCACTGCATGATAGCATTAATGTTCTACATAAAGTTTGTATTAGTAAAGTAAGAGAGTTGCACAAAATATGGATGATCTTAATCAATAAGTATTAAGAGCCCAGTCTCATGTTTCTTCACTGCATGATAGCATTAATGTTGTACATAAAGTTTGTATTAGTAAAGTAAGAGAGGTACAGGATAAGATAGAACTCATCAGGGAGGTACTTATAGATCTAAGAGAAAGCTTGAAAGGAAGAATTGTAAATTCTTGAATCTACAGATATTTCAGAAATAAATGAGCAAACCTATAGGTTGCAAATTATGAATTCTAGTGAGAAGTTTACAAGCTCTTCATAGATCATGTTTATAGGTATTTATTCTACTAATAGATTATCTGCATATGTAAATATAGTTTGCCTTGCAAAAGAAAAGTTTGAAATTGTGATGAAAAAGATATCTCCCATAGAAATGGATATTAAGGCTGAAAGAGAAGAAAGCTCTAAATGAACCATGACTGAAGCAAGAGGTAAGACTCATTTTGAGAGTGCATGGGAGACATGGTGTCATACTAAATATTTTGAGCCTAAATTTGACTCATCGGATGAAAGACCTGCTTTTAGCAAGTTTCATGCAGAAGATTGCCCAATTACTAATCTAGATTGCAAATCTAAAATTGAAATATTAGCAGCTGTTGATTTTTCGAATGCATGGTCCTCCAGTTAGAAAGTTGTTAATAAAGTAAAATGGTCAGAATTTGCATTAAGAATTACGTGGGGGTTTTAAGGAAACTTGCAAATCTGGTGGAAAAAATTAAAGCTAGAAGACAAGGTCAAAATCCTAGAATCTGATAAACTAGTAGAAAAATTGAGTAAGGTTGTTCTTCATTAATTTTATGTTGAAGTTGCCATTAATGGAAAAAAAAAATATTATCCTCTTACAAGTAAAAGGCTATGTGATCTAAAATAGTTATAGGAATTATTTTTACTATGAAGTATTTAATATATAAGTCTAGTGATACTCAAAATCCAACATATTTATGAAAATATCTATCTGTTATGCATGGTCGTATTGCATAGTTAGTCAAAACAAGGGTTGGTGAAGAACATATTGATATTGGAAGTCTCTATTTGGCATGAGTGCATAACCATATTTTTTATACTTTGTAGTGTGAATGTTTGCAGAAAAGATTCATAAATATGTTAAGAAACATCTAGATTTTGATCCTAAAATTTGTGATCATTATGCAAAGACATGCCATTTTGGTTGTAGTAATAGGAAGAAAGTCCCCGGGATAAATAACTTTTGTAGTGTTGGGTGTTCTTGTTCTGATCTAAGAAATATAATTTTTCAAAGAAAACCTTCTTTAGGAATGAAAAAGAGATATTTTCAAAGAAGAAAGATAATTATTTCCCTAGGATAAGATAAGGGTTCATGTTATATTTGTGGGGGAAAAGGCCATTAGGAAAACAAATGTCCAATTAAGAGAAAAAACAAAATGGAGCATAAATTATTTGATCTATTTTCAAATCTGTATGATTCTTCAAAGTTGGAGCCTACTAAAAGTCCAAGCCCACTTCTGAACACTTTTCTGTTACTGAAGAATCCTCAGAAGATGATGAATAAATTAATGCTTTGGCTTATTCTGATAATATATCTGCATCTGATGGGGATGATTTCTTATCTGATGTTAAGATGTTCAATCCTGTTCAACCTAATGCTTTGAATGTTCAGAAAACTGATCTCCTGTTAGTTTGACAACAAATTAGTAATTTTAGGTAAATGTAACTAGAGAGTTTTATAGCGATATATTAGTTATATAACGACGGTTCATGATATAAAATAATCACAATGCCCATGAAATGTAATGTGTGGAGAATCGTTGTTGAATAACAAATTCAAATCCATTCAGTTCCAATCCATTCAGTTTCTTGTCTTAGTTTCGGTTAAGCTTTCTTGATTTTCTTTCTTGTTTATTTTTCCCTTCATTATTTCAGTTAGCGTTTCAAGAAGTGGTATCAGAGCTCCGAGGGTAGCCTAGGCGTTGAAGGAAGGAGAGGATGTGCGTTGAAGTGTGCGTGAAGATCATGGTGGTTGCTGTGTGTGCATGAGAAGTGTGCGTGAAGATCATTGATGTCTGCCCTGTGAAGAATCAGTGCTATCCGGTGTGAAGACTCTGCTTGAAGACCAATAGTTTTATGAACTGCCCTGTGAAGAATCAGCGCTGTCCTGTGTGAAAACTAGCAATTCTTTGCTGTGTGAAGACCAGCGAGGCATGAAAGGCTGTCTGTATCAGCGATTGGTGTAAGGTGCGTGAGGCTGAGATCTGCGTGAGGTTTTATTTTTTGTTTTGCTATGGCGTGAAAAGTGACCTGATAGCGTGAGAGATTTTATTTTCTGTTTTGCTGCGGCATGAAAAGTGACCTGATAGCGTGAGGCTGAGGCCTTCTGATTTGCTGCAACGTGAAAGGCGACCTGATCACTGCAAGTTAAAACTTGGAAATCCTTTGTTGGAATTGGAAATTTTTTTGTTGGAAGGAGACAATTGAAATATTTTTTTAGAAAAAAAAATCCTAGACTGAAGATTGAAAATCTTAGAAAATGGCCAAGATGTCGAATGAACAAATCGAGGTGGAGAAATTCACCGGAAAGAGCAATTTTTCTCTTTGGAAACTGAAGGTTAGGGATTTACTTATGCAACAAGGGTTGCACAAGACATTGGATGCGGCAACTAAGAAACCTGCAACTATGACTACTTCAAACTGGGAGGACTTGGATGCCCGAGCTCTCAGTGGTTATGCCTAGCGGATGAAGTTCTCTTCAACATTGTTGAAGAGACTACGACGTCAGGATTGTGGGAAAAACTTGAAAAACTTTATATGACAAAGTCATTAACCAATATAATTTATCTGAAAAGACAGTTATACAGTCTTCAAATGAAAGAAGGTTCAAATGTTGCAGAAAATTTGAATGTTTTTAACACACTAATATGTCAATTAACAGATATGGAAGTTAAAATACAGGAAGAAGATAAAGCAATAATTTTGTTGTGTTCTCTGCCTGAATCATGGGATCACTTCGTAATTTCAATTAGCTTGAGCACTGCTAATTCTTTGAAGTTTGAATTAGTCGTGGGAGCTTTCTTGTCTAAAGAAGTACGAAGGAAATCCAACACTCAAAACAACTGCATCAGAAGCCATGGTAGCTAGACAACGCTCAAAGGAAAGAGGAGAAAAACCAAAGGGGACTTCTAGATCGAAATCGAAGGGAAAGAAGTGTAAGGCAAAATGTTGGAACTGTAATAAAATTGGAAACTTGAAGAAGGACCGTTGGAAACGAAAGGAATCCGAAAACCCGAAGAATGAAGCAAATCAGGTCGATTCAGGTATGATAGACGAAGTTTTATCTGCTGAAGAATTGTGTATGACAGATGAAACTTCACCTAAATGTAATATCTCGCAGGGTTTAGATAGCTGGCTGTTAGACTCTGGTGCTTCGCATCACATGTGCCCACATAGAAATTGGTTTACCTCGTATGAAAATGTAAACAGTAGTTCTGTGTTTATGGGTAACAATATGTCATGTTAAACTGTTGGGATGGGAGATATCAGTATTAAGATTTATGATAACACAGTTAGAACATTAACTAGTGTTAGATATGTACCTGATTTAAAGAAAAACTTGATTTCTTTGGGAGTTTGGATTCAGATGGTTATAAGTTTACAGGTTAGGATGACGTCTTGAAAGTCTTTAAAGGAGCACTTGTGGTTATGAAGGCAGAAAAGGTCGGAAATCTTTACAGGTTAAAAGGAAGTACTCAGATCAGTGAAGCAGCGGTTGCGTCAGAAAAGGAAGAAGCAAGTACTCGTCTATGGCATCAACGATTGGGTCATATGAGCGAGAAAGGTCTTCAGATATTGGTGAAACGTAAATCTCTTCCCAGTCTGAAATCCTTGAATTTAGATTTCTGTAAACATTGTGTGTAAGGAAAACAGTGTAAACAGAGATTTAAAGTTGGAAATCATAATAGTAAAGATGTTTTAGACTATATTCATTCTGATCTGTGGGGGCCTTCCCCTTTTATGTCATATGGAGGTGCACTGTATTTTTTAGCGTTTATTGATGATTACTCCCGGAAGGTTTGGGTCTATATGCTAAAAGGAAAAGTTGATGTATTAAATGTCCTTAAACAATTTAAAGTAATGGTAGAGAAAAAAACAGGCAAATCTATTAAATGCTTAAGAACTGACAATGGTGGTGAGTTCACTTCAGGTGAATTTGAACAATACTGTAAGGATGAGGGAATTGTTAGACACAAAACTGTTGTTTATACTCCTCAGCAAAATCGTGTTGCTGAGCGTATGAATCAGACTCTTACGGAAAGAGCGAGAAGCATGATCAGCAATGCTAACTTGCAAAAGGAGTTGTGGGTAGAAGCAGTATCTACTGCTTGTTATTTAGTTAACAGATCACCTTCAGTAGCAATTGATTGTAAAATTCCTGAAGAAGTTTGGACAGGCCAGTCTTGTGACTACTCACAGTTAAGGATATTTGGCTGTGATGCTTATTCTCTCATTCCAAAAAATCAACGTTCAAAATTAGATCCAAAGTCGAAATGTTATGTCTTTGTTGGGTATGACTATGCAGTGAAAGGATATAGGTTGTGGGATTCTACATTGCAAAAAATAGTCATTAGTAGAGATGTAAAATTTGATGAATCCTCTCTTTTCAAATCAACTGTTGAAAGAATTGAACAGGAACAAGTATCACCAAATCAACGAGTTCAGTTGGAGGCTAGACTTTTCGGTGATAGTCGAAAGGAAGGAGAAACCTCTGGAGGAAAAGGTGTTGAAGACACAAAGGAAGCCGTTGAAGTTTCTGAACCAGTACAAGTTTCTGAACTAGTTCAGCAACCAGTTGCTCTAAGAAGGTCTACAAGAGAAAGGAAAATTCCAAAAAGGTATGAAGATTCTGCTTCATCTTTTGCTTTGATTACTGAAGATGGGGAACCTTCTTGTTATCAGGAAGCAGTAGATGATACAGATAGCAAAAAATGGAAAGCGGCTATGGAAGAAGAAATGGACTCCTTAGCCAAGAACAATACCTAGGATCTTGTAGAGCTTCTTGAAGGGAGAAGTGTTGTTGGATGCAAATGGGTCTTCAAGCTGAAACGAAAAGTTGATGGAAGTATCGAAAGGTATAAGGCGAGACAGGTAGCAAAAGGTTATTCTCAGGTTGAAGGTATAGACTTTCATGAGATTTTTTCTCCAGTTGTAAAACTTGTTTCTATTTGTACTGTGTTGGCACTAACTGCGTTGCTTAATCTTGAGTTAGAACAGCTAGATGTTAAAACAACTTTTCTACATGGTGATTTGAACGAAGAGATATATATGGAACAACCAGAAGGCTTTGTACGAGGTTGCAGCAAAAGATTAGTTTGCAAGCTCAGAAAATCATTGTATGGTCTGAGGCAGTCTCCTAGACAATGGTACAAGAAGTTTGATTCCTTCATGGTGAGCCAGAACTTTGTAAGAAGTGAGTATGATCATTGTGTATACTTCAAAAGTTTTAATGGCATATTCATTATTTTAGCTTTGTATGTTGACGATATGCTTATTGCAAGCAAAAGCATGGAAGAGATCAACAGGTTAAAGGCTCAACTGTCTAGGACGTTTGATATGAAAGATCTTGGAGCAGCAAAACATATCTTGGACATGGAGATACACAGAGAGAGGAAAAATGGTAAGCTTTGGTTATCACAGCAGAAGTATGTGGAGAAAATACTTGAAAAGTTCTCTATGAACAATGTGAAACCTGTTAATATTCCACTAGCTTCCCATTTTAAGCTTTCTTCGGTTTTAAGTCCTAGAGCTGATGAAGAAAAGAAATATATGTCTCATGTACCATATGCAAATGCGGTAGCCAACTTAATGTATGCGATGGTGTCTACAAGACCTTACATTTCACATGCAGTTGGAGTTGTCAGCAGGTTCATGGTAAATCCAGGTAAAGAACATTGGCAAGCAGTGAAATGGGTGCTTCGATATCTAAGAGGCACAAGTGACCATTGCATTGTCTTTAATGGTAGTGAAGGATCAGTCTGCGGATATGTAGATGCTGACTATGGAGGTGATTTGGACAAAAAAACATCTACTACAGGTTATGTCTTTACTCTTGCAGGTGGAGAAATTAGTTGGATGTCAAAGCTTCAAAAAATAGTTGCATTGTCCACTACTGAAGTCAAATATATAGCTGCCTCAGATGCCAGTAAAGAAGCAATATGGTTAAAAGATCTGCTCGATGAAATTGAAAGAAAGCAGGAGAAGGTGAATGTACTTTGTGACAGTCAAAGTGCTATTCACTTGGCTACAAATCCTGCCTATCACAACAGAACCAAGCACATTGATGTAAGGTATCATTTTCTGAGACATGTGACCAATGGTGGAAAAGTAGCTCTTCAAAAGGTCCATACATGAGAGAATTGTGCAGATATAAAGCCAGTAGCAGTAGAGAAGCTGCGGTGGTGTTTAGCTTCTCTTGGCTTGCAGAAAAGATGATGAATGGGCATGGGCAAGGGATTAGGAAAATTGTTGTCAAGGTGGAGTTTGTTAGTTTGACAACGAATTAGTAATTTTAGGTAAATGTAACTAGACAGTCTTATACCGATATATTAGTTATATAACGACGATTCATGATATAAAATAATCACAATGCCCATGAAATGTAATGTGCGGAGAATCGTTGTTGAATAACAAATTCAAATCCATTCAGTTTCTTGTCTTGGTTTCGGTTAAACTTTCTTGATTTTCTTTCTTGTTTATTTTTCCCTTCATTATTTCAATTAGCGTTCAAGATCTCCAAACCAAAATAACTCTTTGTACACCTCGTGATTTTGTTGTCCGAAAACATCTTGAACATCAATTAGCGGATCTACAACAGAAATATCAAATTCTTACCAGACCCAACATGGTGAATTTTGAGTCATATTATCCAACTAATGATATGCCAAGTACAACTCAAAAGAACTCGAAATTCAAAAAATCTACTATTTCTATGCCCGAGAAAAAGTATTTAAAGTATGGACCAGGTGTTCCAAGAAAAAACAAACAGTTATGGGCTTATGATGAAAATTTATTATATTTTCAACCAGAGAAAGAAAACCAGGATAATACAGGTACATAAATTGATCTTGAAGCTTCTGTTTTGAAAAAGAAGAAATTGGTTAAGGAAATTGTAGCAAGCAGTAGAGAAGATCAATATGAAATTACTAACAAAAAGAGTTGAACTAATGAATTAAAAAAAGTGATTTCTTTAATGACTTGCTGATATTTTTGGAGAAAAGAAAGAAGATGAAGATAGGGAAAGGAAGGCATTAGAATATATTCCAGTAGAATCTGATATTAAAGGATTTTAGGACAAAATTGTTATATCAGTTGATATTAAAGTCGTGGATATAAAAGGCATACATTGGATGCCCAAATTGATACATGAGTGGTGAATTCTTGTGCTATGCACAACGCTATTCCTTCTTATTATTGGAAGCCAGCCAATATACAATTTCGATCCGCTAACAAGATATCAATGTCTATTAAGGTTGTCGTCCGATATTTCCCTATAATTTTAAATGGTCAAGTGACTTCTGTAAATTTGTATAGCTTTGACACTGGTTCTAATATTCTTCTTGGCTAGAATTTTGTCAGAAGACATATGCCAATGATTTTAGATAGAGGGAAATTACCATAGATGTGCAAGGTGTGATGTTCAAGATACCAAGTAAGTCATATTACGCGTCAAGGATAGTAGATTTGCAGCTAGATATTATTGATTCTTTTGTAAAAAACTTACAAAAATCAACAAGGTAATTAGAAATGTTGAGAATCAGGGGTCAGAGTATCTCAAAGATATAAAAGAAAGAATTGAACGAGATTTTAGTATATACAGCTGAAACTCCTGATGCCTTTTGGTCAAGAGAGAAATATATTTTGTAGATATTGCATATAAAGAAGTATTTTCAGGTGTCCCTCAAAAAATCTCAGCCATCCAAATGTTTCCAGCAGAGCACGAGATTTGTAGAAAATAAATTAGAGAATTATTAGAAAGAAAATTAAATGAGCCCAGCCGGAGTCCTTGGGCTTGCCCTATATTTTATGTTAATACAATTTCAAAATAGAATAGAGGTAAACCAAGGTTGGTTATAAATGATAAGCCATTAAATTCTACTCTTATGCCTATTAGATATCGTATGGCATCCAAAGATGCATTATTTTAGAAAATTAGGAATAATGATGTTTTTACAAAGTTTGACCAGAAAAATGGGTTTTGAGCAGATTCGAATTGTTCCTAGAGACAGAAATTCAACAAGATTTGTGGTTCCTCATGGACAATATCTATAGAGAGTAATGTCGTTTGGGTTAGATAATGCTCCATCGGAATTCCAAAAAAGGATGGAAGGCATATTTGGGGATCTTGATTTTATTATTACCTATATTTATGACTTAATAATTTGTTCTTATGAACTGAAAAACTATAAGAGGCATTTAGAATTTGTACATAAAAGGATTTATGATCATGGATTAGTTTTGAGCAAATCAAAGAATATTTTTGCTCTTGAAACAAGAATTGAATTTATGGGTTTCATACTTTATCAAGGAAGGATTGAATTGTAGGATCATATACTTAAATATTTACAGGGATTTCCAGATGAGATCTATGATAAGGATTAGTTACAGAAATTTCTTGGCAGTTTAAGTTATGTACGCCAATTTTATGAAAATCAGGCCAAGGATGTTAGGCTACTGCAAAAAATATTAAAAGGAAAAGAATGGAATGATTGGACGACTACAACAGTCCAGATAATTAAACAAAAGGTTCAAAATCTTCCAGTCTTAGGCTAGCTCAAGAAAACTTACCATTTATCCTTGAAATAGATGCATCACATGAAGTTTGGACAAGAGTCTTACCTGAGAAGCATACAAACGAAGTTTACTCTTATGCTTAAGGATATTTGTTTGATATTCAAATCAAATTCCTATCATTTCACGAAGAGATTCTAGCAGTATAAAACATTATTAAGAAATATAGATTATTTCCTAAACCAGTCCATTTCACAATAAGGACAGATCTTAAACATATGGCTGGGATGCTAAAAAATAGAAGACTTCCAGAGCAACGCAATATCAAGATAAAGAGATGGATTTTTTTGGCTCGATGGGTTTGATTTTGATATAGAATATAAAAAAGTAACTAAATTATCTGGTAGACCTCCTCACAAGAGGAGGAGTAAAAGAATTGAAGGCCTTGGCAGTATACAACGGGTGTTTTATTTCTGCAGATTCTGGCATTCCCGCAAATAATGTGAATACGGAAAATTTTGCTTGTTACGGTTTGTAAATATTATTTTGAAGATTTGGAATTTGAAAAATTAGCTAATCTAATTAAAAATTTTCCAGGTCCATGCTATGAGAAAGTAATTTGTTACATGGCAAATAGAGTAGATAATGCATTTGAACATATTTGACAGAATGGGCAGAGCACACAATGCTCTGATACCAATTGAGACAGAGCACAACACAGCACTCATACCAATTGAAGGGTCACAGAGTAAACAGCGGAAACACAGCTACGGCTGTTGAAATAAATCATAAAAAAACAGACATTAATTTCCAGAAGATCAATGCAGCTACAACTGTGTACAATGCGGACTATCGGTCCTGACTCCACTGTATGTATTTATACAAAACTATTAAGTCTGTATCTATACAAATCTATTAAGTCCGTTAAGGCGTCTTCAGGCTGGGCAAACCATGGAGGTGAGGCGGTATTCGGTGCCGTGGTGGCGGGGTATTGGTGCCATGGTGGCGGTGTGTTGTTAGGAATAACTATTTCCAATACTCCCTTTAATTACTCCCAACAACTTAATCTTGGCTTAACATAACTTAAACATGTTTGCTGGTCTAAGTTTCAGCTAGACTTACAATGATTCAAAACTTTGACATTGACTCTTTTTCTCGATTTTTTTTTTCTTTTCTTTCAGAGTCTGTACCTTCTGAACTGCTTCATCTTTGTCTTTTTGGGGTCGGTTCCAAATTTCAGTTTCTTCATTCGTTGTTGCAACTCTACCAAAACATAGAAAGTCATTTCAGGGTGTCCATGGATGTCCTTTACCTCTTCAAAAATATGTTCGTATGTGGACCACTGCCACATGTCATTTTTTATAGTTTGTTCTTTATCATCAAGCAACAAAAGTTCATAGTAAAATTTAATCTCTTCTGGGCTCCAATACATAAAAATTTCATTTTCATTTTCAATATCATCCTTACTGTCTTCAACATTTATCGCTACAATTTCTATGCAGGCATCAGCGATACATGAATTTTCAAGCCATGCTTCAAGAAACTTTAATTCTTTTTCATGTTTTGCTGCTTCATCTCGGTTGCTTCTAGAATCTGCACACACAAAATCAATTTTATATGAAAAAACATTTTGAAAACCATATTGGTTATGTTCATTCTACTCTTGACTAAGAGTTTTCTGCTCTTTTTCTTTTTTTAACTTTGTGGATGCCTCGAAATCTCAAGTCTCCACCTTTTCTTCTGTAAATAGGTTTTCTTCCACTTGCTTTTCCGACACAAGTGGGATTCCCTCACCAAATAACAGTGTATCAATATGATGTTTATGTTGTATCATCTGCAACCACTCGTCATGAGTTAATTGTTCTTCATCAAATTTAACATGAGCAATTTCAATTGTTGGATTCACCAAACCAAATGCTTCTCCATTGGCAACATTTTCCATGTCAAAATCAACGTTTGCTGATAACACACCATCAACATTGTGATCCACTTTCAAGTGAGATTCACAAAAGCCTTCATCTCTCTGTAGATTCACTGCTACAGATTCATTCTCATCTTCCAACATTGCTACAACAGGCTGAACAACACCACTGTCTTCGACTAGATTACCCCCCCTTGCACCAAATTCTGCTTCGAGGATCTCCCATGCTTCATTGGAAGTTGTAGCTTCTGCTACCTTGCACAAACAATTCTCATCTAAACCTTGTTTTATAAAATTTAATGCTAAATCATCACATACTTCATCATATGACTTGTTAAAAGGATGTTCAATTAAGTCTTTAGCTCGAAAAAAAGTTAGCATTCTAATAACTCGTAAATAGTTCTTTTTATCAGTAAACATAGGTGGTGGTAGCAAATCAAAGCTATACCAATCACCTTCGATCTCTTCCTTATCTTTGGCTAAACTTCTTAACCTCTTTGCTTTTCCCATTAGAAAACTACAAATCCCTACTCTTTAGTTCAATGATTTACGAAACCTTTTAGTCCATAGATAATTTGACACTCAAAGAAATTTCAAAAGAACATTATAAATCTACTAACATACAACAATGCTTGCGGAATGACTAGGCTTTTCTCAAGTACTGTTCATCAGATTTCTATCCAGTTTTTGCTTCAAGAATTTAAAACTTTAAATTTTTAAATAAGACAACAGTAAATTCACACCTCGCTAGCACCCGACTAACGACAACGTAGACAGTCAACCACACAAAAAACTTCGGCTGCCCTTTTCGGCTCAATCCACAATACCTCAATATGGCGAGCGACTTTGCAATCTGGTGCAGAATTTACATATTCAACCACTGTTCCAATTACGCTTTTCCTTCTTCCAACAGTGCTAGTTGCAGGGTGAGAGACAATAATATCTTGAAGAATATGAGGTCGACCGACAATATAAATATAGATGGATTCTATTAAGAAATCGATACAAATCGCAGACGCCTCTAAATTTGGAGCAGTCCTCCCCACACAAAGCAGTGATAAGTGACCCTCACACATGGCCATGCTACATGGATTTACTTTTGAAATGTTGCAGAGCATAGTCAGTTATGCCATGATTTGCAAAAATCACACAGCATGTTGTCCAAAAATTAGAGAATCAGCGTCATGCAAATTCCACTCATAACCAGACTTCCTTTCACCAAACCAGCGACTACAAACTTCACTAGCTCTTCAAACGAGTGATGAGCCATAGTATAAGCTTCTATAGTTTATTTTCATAAGATGACAGCTTCGGCGCTAATCAATCGATGGACTCTTATATACTCCACTTACAAAACTTACCAATTGCTCGTACCTCAGCCGCTTCACACCACAATACTTTATGGTGTTCTCACACACTCATTGCATCTCAAACCCACAGGAATTGACCTCAATGTTCACTGTATCAAGCGTTGACTTACGCACACATGTAGCTCATTCCTTGGTTGTTATTTCACGCTAGCTGGCACTGGCTTACACTCCAACCACACCATGACTTCACTTCAACTCTACTGCGACTGAGTAGGGGTGGCTTTATCTTCAGACAATCTTCTCTTCACAATAAGAACGGGGCTACCAACTTAATGTGGCTGGTGGTTGTTCACAAAGCAATGACCATCTCTCTCTGCAAATGATTCCTTTGTGGAGGTTTGTCGTTACACCAAAACCCGCAGGTGTTGGTAAACATTACAAGCCAGTAACTCCAACCACACCATGACTTCACTTCAACTCTACTGCAACTGAGTAGGGGTGGCTTTATCTTCAGACAATCTTCTCTTCACAATAAGAACGGGGCTGCCAACTTAATGTGGCGGTGGTTGTTCACAAAGCAATGACCATCTCTCTTTGTAAATGATTCCTTTGTGGAGGTTTGCCGTTACACCAAGACCCGCAGGTGTTGGTAAACATTACAAGCCAGTAACTAGGATCCCTAGGGTGGAAATTATGGATTCTATAGAGGTGCCATGATTCTTCCAACCCCCCCCCCTCAAATGCAACTTGTGGGAATCGAACCTGGGTCCAAGCTCTGATACCATGTGGAGATTTGTCGTTACACCAAAACCCGCAGGTGGTGGTAAACAATACAACCCACTAACTAGGATAGCCAGTGTCATGCCCCTGAGCCTACGGTGGTCTTCCAACCGTGTCGGCAAGGTGCGGCACCACCCCACACTTTCTTTTTAACAATACTTATGTGTGCGGACTACGCCTAATTCACAACCGATACTTAGCTTGTGTTTCGCAACCAAGTAAAACATTCAATTATCCTTTATACTTATGAATCCCATACTCATTCATTAACCACCGCAATTATAAAACAAGAACAACAATTGCAACAAGTATAAAGGGGAGGGGTAACTCCCTGTAACGTGAGTGTGCCCAACCGTTTATTAAGAATATCAATTTTACAATTACAAGTGTGCCTGGCAAAATCCAAGGCCAACACTTAACCAATTTTACAACCGAGGCATAGAATTGCCTTTACAACGCTTGTGCACTCTTGCACGATAGAAAAGTGTGCACTCGGGCCACCTACGACACTACCTCAAGCCCTGCACGAAGTCTGCAAAATCATCACCCATTTCTACGACACACCTGCCAACCAACACCCAAGCAGCTCTACGCACTCCTCACGTTGTGCGCATGAGCTATGCAAATTCACCAACTAAAACTGCTCACTTAGCTTCTTGTCTATGCGTAGATGTGTGAGAATAATGATCGAATGTGTGTCTGTTTGCTCCATGCTTCATGTGTATTTATAAGGTGGCTAACGTGTGTGTGAGGGGTGGGCAAAGCCCCTTGGCCGACGCTCCAAACTTCCACACGAAGCCCCATCTATCGCCCAACAACCATCGGATTCCATGTGTAGCGTTGCCCTCATAACCAGCGTATAAACATCTTAACGCCTCCTCATAAGTGACTGTCCGCACGCACATGTTTGTCGTCCGTCGTTCAGCTTTCGTCGCATATCTGTTCGGATGATCATCGCATTTCGTCCGAAGAACTGTCGCACCGTCGCACAATCCTTGCTTGCCTGCGATCGTGCACGTCTGCCCGGGCGCCCATCGCACAAATCCTAGTGTGTTACATCCTCCTCCACCTAAATTCGTTGTCGTCCTCTACAACATCCCAACTCTAAGCATCAAACCATGATGTCGACTCTCATCACATATATGGCAACCATCTGCAACATATGTAGGTCTCCATCTCCACCATGTCTCATCTAAGTGACCAATTGTCACCAAAATAGTCCATACCAAGTATGTCATAGATGTCCATGACCACCGGCCACCTGCCACAATCTCTCCATGCTACTCTCCACCATGGAAGGCTGATCCTTCCAACATCAAGCTACATGTCCACTGCAACAAAGTGTCCACTCCATCATGTGCATCATCTCCATCATGTGCAAATTTCCCATGATATGTCAACAAGTGTTAACACACCTCAACTATGTGCCAACATCTCATCTCAACAATCGAAAGTCCTCTCAATCCATGACAATCAACCATCATGTCACAATCTCCACATGCTGCTCTATCGTGGAAGGCTGGCCCCTCCATCTCAAGCTACATGCTTATTGCAACATATAGTGTCAACCTCATCATGTGTCATTCCCATGTGAACTGCTGCCATGATACTCCAACACAATGCCAACATATCTCTGCACATTGTCGACCCTCATGCCTGAACTAGTTGGGTAGCTAGTCCAACCATCACGTCCAAACCATGAGAATGCACATCCTCATGCCACCATCAGTTGTTCCTAAAAGCATCCCTGTCACATCTTGAACTCGATCAAGAATCCATCCATAAGTAAACCATGCTCAGGTCCATGAAGTAGTCCTCATCTCATCTGCAACATGTCCATGATGTTTGGTACTAATGTGCTATATGAAATCAGCCACATCAATCCCAACATCATCCATATGTGTGCCTCCTCCATATGAAGAGACCATATCATCAACTCCAACTCTCGGTTTGCCACATCCAAGTCCATGAAGCTACCTCCATCCATCTGCAATGTGCCATCCCTCAAGTCATCCAAGCGTTCTTAAGAGAACACTTCTCCATCAAGTGTCAAGTGTCCCAAGAGAGCACCTCCTCATCAAGTCAAGTGCCTCAAGAGAACACCTTCCTCATGTATCCATGTGCTGCCCATGATCAAAGATCAATCAGTTCCCATGTGTAAAAGTAGTTGAGTCTCAGCTCAACCCATGCCCAAGTGTAGCCACCAAGGCATTATCATCATTTTAACTATATCACCTCAAAGTGCCTCATATCGATCCTCCACATCAAGTCACTCTTTCAAGCCATGCCCATACATGGGGTTTGAAAGTGTGCATCCCATACTGCACCAAAGACTCTGCCCTCAGCTCCTCAATGCATCAGATCCTCTAAGTCCACCATATATGAAGTACCTAAAAGTCACAACAATCTCATGTCATCATGAGCTCCATAAGCCATCCAACCAACATCTCAGCAAGCATACAAGTCTCCACCCAAAGGTCTCTGCAAGATCCCTCAGCTCTCCATGTAGTAAGAATGCTCCATAAGCTCCTCACAACTCCATCCAAGTCCATGGCTTTGTCGCACAAGAGTGTACAACCTCCCCATAGTCTCATAAACAATAAGTCTCCATGTCACACAAGCAAATCCATCTGCTCAACATCCATGCCTGGTTACACCTAATTGGATGCCCATAAGTGACATCTCCACAAGTGCACCTACAATATGTCCCTGCATAAGACTACCATGCTCCATGTCTCCAACCTGATGTCCATGACTAAGTTGTCCATGTAGCCCAACCAAGTAGACTCATCACAACCATCGGTCATCCCTATCCAAGTTGCAATCTTCGGTCTAGTGAACTCGGTCACCAACCATATCATCATGTCATGAGTTTCCTTCATCATATCTCCTCCACCTAAGTGTCACCAAGACTATGAGAAGTCCACCCAAAACATCATCATCACATGAGTCTCTCCATCATAGCTCCTCCACCAAAGTGTCCATCAAGACTTGCTCTTTGTCTCGGCCATGAGAAGTCCACCCAAGCAACTCAAGTGTGTGCCCTCCAATTTTTCCATGAGTCATGCCGGGCACTTAGCCATGTGGCTAAAGCACAACCCAATTATCCACAACGATCATCAAGTTCCACCCTTGTCACGGGCCTTTGTGCCTTCTCCCACAAGGTCATAATCAACCCCAACAAGTATTGCAAACATCAACAATCCTTGCTTCTCCATACAAGGTCTCACCATAAGCGTCCATGGTAAAAGGCTCCCTAGCATCGACAAACTAGCTTTGCCCTTCCCTACACACGGTCCATCTACCAAATGCTCAAATGAAACACATGTATCATCATTATGAGGTTCCTCCATGAGAGTACCCTCATCCATACATGTCTGCAAAATGCCCGATCCTGGTCCAACTTGATCAAGCTCAAGTCCATCCTCCATCACGGTCATGTCTACAACATCTTCAAAGATCAAGGCTTCCTCTTCCTTATCACATTCTGTAGCTTCCTCCTTATGAGCCAAAGCTATGGAATGCTTTTTCTCAGGAGTTAGCACTTCCCACTTCTTCCGAATCAATTCCTGCCTTGTCTTCAATTCCTTGGATTCTGCTTCAAACAAGTCCACTTGCTTCACAAGTCGATAGGCTTTGTCCCTATTTCCATCAGAAATTCTTTCCTTGACCAAGGTACGAAGAGCATCTCTTGCTTTGAGCATAACCTTGTCCCATTCTAGAAGTCTTTGTTCAACCTCTCTTGATTCTTCAAGTAGACTCCCTTCAAGTTCCTTGAAGGTTGCAAAACCCGTCTCTTGCAAGATAGACATCCTTGACTCTTCACCGTTACGAGCAACCCTGCTCAAACCAAGCCCAACCGAGCTACTTCAATGCTTCATCAACCCGATTATCAGCCTGCTCTGATACCAACTGTCACGCCCCTGAGCCTACGGTGGTCTTCCAACCGTGCCGCGAGGTGCGGCACCACCCCACACTTTCTTTTTAACAATACTTATGTGTGCGGACTACGCCTAATTCACAACCGATACTTAGCTTGTGTTTCGTAACCAAGTAAAAAATTCAATTATCCTTTATACTTATGAAGCCCATACTCATTCATTAACCATTGCAATTATAAAACAAGAACAACAATTGCAACAAGTATAAAGGGGAGGGGCAACTCCCCATAACGTGAGTCTGCCCAACCGTTTATTAAGAATATCAGTTTTACAATTACAAGTGTGCCTGGCAAAATCCAAGGCCAACACTTAACCAATTTTACAACCAAGGCATAGAATTGCCTTTACAACGCTTGTGCACTCTTGCACGGTAGAAAGGTGTGCACTCGGGCCACCTACGACACTACCTCAAGCCCAGCACGAAGTCTGCACAATCATCACCCAATTCTACAACACACCTGCCAACCAACACCCAAGCAGCTCTGTGCACTCCTCACGTTGTGCGCATGAGCTATGCGCATTCACCAACTAAAACTGCGCACTTAGCTTCTTGTCTATGCGTAGATGTGTGAGAACAATGATCGAATGTGTGTCTGTTTGCTCCATGCTTCATGTGTATTTATAAGGTGGCTAATCTGCGTGTGAGGGGTGGGCGAAGCCCCTTGGCCGATGCTCCAAACCTCCACATGAAGCCCCATCTATCGCCGAACAACCGTTGGCTTCCATGTGTAGCGTTGCCCTCATAACCAGCATATAAACATCTTAATGCCTCCTCATAAGTGACTGTCTGCACGCACATGTTTATCGTTCGTCGTTCAGCTTTCGTCGCATATCTATTCGGATGATCGTCGCATTTCGTGCGAAGAACTGTCGCACCGTCGCACAATGCTTGTCCGCCCGCACTCGTGCACGTTCACCTGGCGCATGCCCGCCTAGGCACCCGTTGCACAAATCCTAGGGCGTTACACCCAGGGTGGAAATTACGGATTCTATAGAGGTGCGGTGATTTTTCCAACACCCACCCTCAAACGCAGCTCGGGGGAGTTGAACCTGAGTCCAAGCTCTGATACCATGTGGAGGTTTGCCGTTACACCAAAACCCGCAGGTGTTGGTAAACATTACAAGCCACTAACTAGGATCCCTAGGGTGGAAATTATGGATTCTATAGAGGTGCGGTGATTCTTCGAACGCCCCCCTCAAACGCAACTTGAGGGAATCGAACCTGGGTCCAAGCTCTGATACCATGTGGAGGTTTGTCGTTACACCAAAACCCGTAGGTGGTGGTAAACAATACAACCCAGTAACTAGGATCCCCAGGGTGGAAATTACGGATTCTATAGAGGTGCGGTGATTTTTCCAACATCCTTCAACATTCCTTGCTCATCTGGCTCTGATACCAATTGACAGAATGGGTAGAGCACACAATGCTCTGATACCAATTGAGGCAGAGCACAACACAACACTCATACCAATTGAAGGGTCACAAAGTAAACAACGAAAACATAGCTACGACTGTTGAAATAAATCATAAAAAACCAAACATTAATTTCCAGAAGATCAAGGCAGCTACAACTACGTACAATGCGGACTATGCATCCCGACTCCACCTTGTTCTATCTTAGCTCAACTGTATTTATACAAAACTATTAAGTCAGTTAAGGCCTCTTCAGGCTGGAAGGGTCATGGTGGTAAGTATGTCGGTGTCGCCTCTTTGATACTGGGCAAACCATGGCGGTGAGGGGGTGTTCAGTGCAATGGTGGCGGTGTGTTGTCAGGAGTAATTATTTCCAACGATATTCAATATTTCCTTCAATCCTAGTCTCTATATATCATCAAATATTCTAGAAGGCTACAAACTTTGTATATATGCATTGCCGATCCTTGGATAACCTATGAGGATTTTTCTCATATTTTAATTTTTATCAGGTTCCAAACAAAAGTTAAAATCTTCCTTGAATGTGACAGAGTATGTAATTCCTATTGGTCTCCATGGTTTAAAACGCTGCTGAACAATTGATGTTCGAAGGAAGAGGATTTTGACAGGGTTCCTCTTATAGATTTCATTGATTATCTAAGTGAAGAAACCATATATGCATCAAGTTTTGAAGCATGGTCAATTGGTGGTAGTTGTCGAAGTCTATTTTCATAAATGGGATGCTCTGCATAAACCATGGTACAAACTCAAATCATGGTTCTGTGGTCATATCTGTATTCATGATGATGAAGTACCCCAAATTTTTGGATCACCATTCTACCACTGCTTTTATTATCTCTCAACTCATTGCGAACTCTAGCGTACTCCCTTACAACAACATCTCTATCATGTACCTAATCTCCCAATGTCAAAGTGTGTACAAGATTCGAGGTTCTGGTGGGCTTGTCCTTAAAGTATCCACTTTGTATTGTATGGGATTCTTTGTATTGTAGGAGATTCTAAGTTTGGGTGGCCTTGTCTTTAAAGTATTCACGGGTTTGTTCTTAAAGTATCCACTTTGTATAGTAAGAGATTCTAAGTTCTGGTGGGCTTGTCTTTAAAGTATTCACTTTGAATGGTGGGCAGAAAATAGGTAATTTGTTGTTGGGCATTAAATGAGTGAAATTGTATATATTCATTTTTATATTTTGACAAGTCAGTGATCCAATCAACAACAAACATATACAACACCACTTATTTAATACCCAATAACAAACTCTTGTATTATTGTAAGAGATTTCAGGTTTCAGTGAACTTGTTATTAAAACACAGTTACCAAATTCGTCCCTACCAAATAAAATAATTACGTTAATTCTAATAAGTTAATTCGCCAATTCAGTTCGTTATTGTGATTAATTCATAAAGTTCCAATTCAGTACGATGCTATAATTTTGTCAAAAGCACCTGCTCTAGTTCGTTGTCTCTAACATTCACTCTTTTGCGGCCCCAACATGAATACGTAATGTGCTTTTTTACAGTGAACAATGGTCATAAGAAAAGTATACTATAAATACATCTCGAAATTTAATATATACAAATCTACATGGTTGACTAAATATATAGGAATTTTTCAAATTATCTGATTTTCAAATATATTTTATAAATTTAAAAAATGGTGTTGTATGTATGTAAATTGAAAAGTATTGATTT